>WAAB01013741.1:0-18987 GCA_013389865.1 Piaya cayana
CTAAGTGTCCTCCTACTGCCACAGCTCAGATTCACTAGACTCACAGCTCTCTTCTTAGCACCTAAGCCTTGTCCATTCACCACCCAAAGGGGCTTATCAGCCTTACCTGAACTCCAGGTGCATGTAGACAGCCCTGGGTCAAATCCCTCCTCTAAACTATTGAGAAACAAGAATTTGGAGACGTACCTATAAAGGACAGAAGCAAGGGAAGACAGTCTTTGAACTTGGAAATTGTCAAAGTAGCCAGGGGTCAGACTAAGAAAGCTAGAGCCCTGATAAAATTAAATCTGGACAAGGATGTTAAGGAAAACAAGAAATGTTTCTATCATCATCTTGATAAAAGGAAGAGTAGGGAGAACGTGGGCTATGTCAGGAAGGAAATGGGAGACCTGGCTACCCAGAATATGGAGAAGGCTGAGATATTCAATGTTTTTTTTGCTTCAGCCTTCACTGGCAAGTTCTATAGCCACATTGCCCAAGGTGCAGAAAACAAAGGCAAGAACTGGGAGAATGAAGAACTGACCACTGTAAGAGAGGATCAGGAGCAAGACTATCTAAGGAATGTGAAGGTACATGTGTCCATGGGACATGATGAGATGCCTCTCCTGGTCCTGAGGGAGCTGACATACGATGTTGCTGTGCCACTGTCCATCATATTTGAGAAGTCATCACGGTCAGATGAAGTCTTCACTGACTGGAAAAGGGGAAACATAACTTCCATTCTTAAAAAGTTAAAAAGGAAAACCTGAGGAATTAGAGACCAGTCAGTTTAACCTCTATGCCTGGCAAGATCATGGAGCAGAACTTTCTGGAGACTCTGCTGAGTGAAATATGAAAACATGAAAATAAATAGAAGATTGGTGACAGCCAGCATGGCTTCACTAAGAGCAAGTCATGCCTGGCGTATTTGCTGTTCTTCTACAATGAGGCAACAGCAGTGATGGAAAAGTGAAAAGCAACTGCCATCATTTACATGGACTTGGGCAAAGTATTTGACCCTGTCCTGTGGGACATTCTTGTCTAAATTGGAAAGACGTGAATTTCATGGGTGGACCACATAGTGGGTAAGAATTTGAGTGAATGTTCATACTCAAAGAATTGTGGTCATTTCCTCAGAGCCCAAGTGGACACCACTGACAAGTGTCATTCCTCAGGGACTGGTCTTGGGATTGGAGCAGTTTAATACCTTTGCCACAGATATGGACAGTGGCATTGAGGGCACCTTCATCAACTTTGCCAATGACGCAAATTTCTGTGGCACGGTCAACATGCTGGAGGGAAGGGATGGCATCCAGAGGGACCTGGACAGGTTTGAAATGTAGGCATATGCTAACTTCATGAAGTTCCACAAGGCCAGATGAAAGGTCCTGCACTTGTATTGGGGCAATCCTATCAATCCTATGCACAAATACAGGCTGGATTGACAGTAGCCCTGAAGAGAAGGACTTGAGATGCTGGTCAATGAAATGTTTGATGTAAGCCAGCAATGTGGGCTTAAAAAAAAAATCAGATGTATCCTGGGCTGTATCAAAAGAAGCATGACCATCAGGTCAAGGGAGGGGATTCTACCCCTCTATTCTGCTCTCATGAGACTTCACCTGGAGTGCTACATTGAGTTCTTGAGTCCTCAGCACAGTAAGAATGTGAATCTGTTAGAGTGACTCCAAAGCAGGGCCATGAAGTTGATCAAAGGGCTGGGGCACCTCCCATAAAAGGACAAGCTGAAAGAGTTGTCATGACAGAATACTATAAATTTCTCAAGTCCCTTAATATTTGACCTGGAACTACTATTTCCCACTTGAGATATGGAGGTGGGCATGAGGACTTCTATGGAGAGGAATAAGCCAAAGTGGAAGGGGTCTGTAATTGTTTTAGTTTGGTTGGGTTTTTTTTAAATACAGGAAGCAGCATTAAGACTTCATATTCCTGGTGAAGATTCTGAATGAGGAAGCCATCTCAGCAGTGCCAGTGCCCTCTAATTCATGTTTTTGTGGTTTTCGGGAAAGCCAGACGTATCCTATGAATCTGTTGATAGCTTGACGGTTACTATTAATGAAGGTACTACATGCCAGGTGTTTTAAAAGTGAGAAAGAACAACTGTTTTTTAAAGTATCTGTAAAGAGGGATAGATTATGGTTTATAAGTTATTCATGGGAGTAAATTCCTTGAGGACTATAATTTTTAAATAATATATAGTATTTCCATAAGAACGTGCTGTCCATCAAAATTCATTCTTTAAAAGCAATATTATAGCTGCTTCAAAAAGCCTAATTCCAGCATACATCCTAATCTTTGAAGAGAGCAGCATGACCTTAAAGGATTGAAATTATATCTGCCTGCCATTAAACATACTTTCAAAAAAAAAAAAAGTTGGTTTGGTAAGGGCAAGCTCTGAGGAAGCGTGCATTTCTACAAGCACAAAGAGAGAACAATACGTAAAAAGAAATTTCAAAAACTGTCAGGAAATTGAAGGAGGAAAGAGAGCCCCCTTTCACTTAGCAATTCAGTCCATGTTAAGTGCTACAGATTTACCTACATCCCAATGTTTATTGCTTGCCTTCACTGTGAGCATAGTTAGCTAGAACTTTTCCCCTTTACTTAATGACAGCACTACTTTACTGAACACACACCTGTACTTGGATTACTCCCTTCTAATCACTCAGAATCAATTACCCTTTGAAATACAGACTATCCCCTCTCTCTTTACAGACTAAATGTTCTATATTATTAATGTAAAAGGAAACCAACACATTCTCATACTGCTGTAATAATTGTTTACTACTAACATCCAGTCATGTATTATTTTTGTAACATACAAAAACTTATTACATATTCTGTCCTAAAGGACTATTTACTGAGCTATGTAGCTGTATTCCCTTACAATACTTCACCTAACTTGGTGAAGTAATATATGTTAAGTATTGGACAAGATATATTCATTGTTTCTCCTTAAATAGCTTGCAAATAGCTAGTGAAGTATTCTGGTCTGTTCAGATTTTTATCTTCAGTATGGCACCAACACACAATCTAGGAACTGATGATACTAACTGCCTTTTTCTGAGGGTCCTTTTCTGTCCTTGACTGGAAACACATTAGTTAGCCAAACTATGACTTGTTTGATATAATACTGTGATTACTTTGATTAACTCTTATATTCAGGCTCCTTGCCTATATGTCATTAATTCATTCATTTACTCAGACAAATTCCAGTCCTGCCCTTTTTGAGCTGCTAACACCACTACAAGTATCACATCATTGAGTAGGGAGAAAGCCCTCAGGTTACAAGGACCATCTACTTCATTCCAGGAAACTTGTTTAGATTTTGCTAATATTCACACCACCAGAAGTTTCCATTTCCATTTTCTGGCTTGTTTAGTTCAGGAAAATTTTGACAGCCTGCTGAGATGATACTGGAGCAGGAACACAGTAAAAGGGTATAACAGCGAGAGAAATGATTCTATGATTCTATGAAATAAGACTGGGTTACCATGACCACTTGTTGCTCTAAACACATGTTCCCTGCAGCCAGCCATCCCCTTAAAATAACAACCATCAGCTGGGAACAGCAAAGCTGGTTGCTTTTGTAGAGCTCAAGAGCTATTTAAAAGCTCTTTAAGTTTTATGAAGTGTCAGGAGCAATTTGCTGAAAGCTTGTGACTCGAGCCACACCGATGAAAAGTGGCAGTAGCCCTGTTGTACTTCACAAAATGTGTTTCCAGCCTCTTAAGAAAATTACAAAACCAAGTAAATATGATTTGTGAATTTAAGTGATTGAATCTTGTGAAACATCTGGCTTAAGGTAGTCATGCAGTTGTGCCCTTTGATACAGGTCTCACAGAGAGGGGGGATAGTCAGTGTGTGGTTCCAGAGCAGGTGGGCTGTGCAGTGCACAATGCCTGATGTGTATACAGTGCATGTTGTGCAGTGTGCAATGTGCATTCCTGGTAGTGGAGAAAAATCTCAGGGTGCATATGGCTCTGGTGGGGCACTCTTCACCTGTTTCAACTCTCTCCTGTCCTGCACTGTGGGGTAGGACACATGGTTCCCCTCCTCTGGGGCCATGTGATACAGGTGCAATGGTGCCATGTGAAGATATTGAAGGATGAACTGTAAAATACAGGTGTTATACCTAGTCAAGAGGTTTAGGCAACTAGTTCTTTTTGACTGTTTTTATCATCACTTTAAATTGTATGTCCAAGTATAAGCTTTTTGTCATCTTTTGTCCTGTACATCTTTCAGTGTACAGGAGGGAGATAAAGCCAGGGATTTCAAGATCTCAGTGTTCTGGATGTTGATATTTGTATTTCTCATTCAACATTGCAAGCAAAGCAAAGGGCACAGAAGTACAGAATAGATGTGGTGATATTTTTCCTAGGAACCACAGGCTGCACTTATATTCAGGTTCCTTTGCATTAAGGAATGTGCAATCTCTACTTATGAAGAACCATTAAATATGAAATCTCAAAGGAAGGAGGATGTGTAAGTAAGTGTGGTAAGGAGGAAGAGACAAGAAAGGGATTGAAGTAATAGTAAACAATGCAGTGTTTTACCCAAATCCATGGTATTCTTCAAATCTTCTCCTACGATTCACACAGCACGATGACCTTTAAACATTACTTGCTTATTCTGAGTTGTGTAGTGATAAACTGAAATACCTGTGTTTGACCTGTTCCTTTGTCTCTGCTAACAACATCATAAAACCCCTTTATCTGATGTACATAACCAGCCTTTACAGAACTAGGTCTGTGACTACTGCAGACCTTTACCTACCCACTACCTCCTGAGCTTCCTTTAGTTTGTTTCAACTATTACATCTTCCCTTAAGGTAAGGTTATGAACCCTTTGGAGAAGGGGTTGCCTTTCCTCTCATGTCTGCATATTGTTTCATTTTACAAGAAAATTTAAGAGACTGTATTAATGTAAATGAGAATGCTTATTTATTTGAATGTATTTATTCAAAAAATACTCATTGTTGAGCTATAACATCCTTGACATCCTTTTAACTGTACATGAACAAGAAGGATACAAAACAAAAGTTAACCAAAGCACTAACACTTCATCCTCAGCCCCCACTGCCTGATTATTATCATTTTTAACCGTCAGCCACAAATAATGCCACAAATAGTTTTAATTGTAACTTAACAAAACACTTTCAAGAATGTTAGCTTTATCAATAGATAGTCACACAGCTGGATGTAGCAAAGCATTTGGAAGTTAGACAAGTTGTGGCACATCAGGCAGTGGGAGAAGGCACAGCTGTTTAAAGGACAGTGATAAAATTTGGGCTGCAACCTCATCATTCTGAGTCATTTGGAGACTCTAATGTAAATAAACCTTATATCCTATTTCCACTGCTTCCCACACAGCCATTGCAGGTGGCGTTTTTATTTTGTTGTCTTTTTTGTCTTGCTTTTTGTGACTGAACTAAATCTTGATCCACATATATGCTGTGCTTTACTCTCTAAGGCAGCAGTTTGATTGCAAGAAATAGTAAGGGGGAAGAAAGTAAAGGTGCTTGTGAATTACAGGGAAATTCAAACTTTCAAAGCAGTCATTGCTGACACAATGAATGTAATGGAGATGCAAAACAAGAACTTCAACGTGAAGGTAAATAGCAGGGCAAGGAAAAGATTCACATTAGGTGAGGAAAATGAGTTCATCAGTTCTTTGAATGTTGAAGGATGATAACATAGGTTTGAGAAAGGCCAGGAGGCTGGTAATGTATCTAAGATGCATGCAGGTGATGATCTGGCTAGAACTGTTATGTAAGAGCAGATAGGAAGGACTACAATCTAAGAAGTCCTAGAAAGATAAATATAGCAAAAGGTAGACATGCAGAGTAAAGGAAAAAAAGTATTAAAACTTCTAGTCTGACTGTGAACCAGAGTGACAGAAAATAAAGTCTTATTTTGATCAGTGACAAGAAAGGAATGGAATTCAGTGAGAGATTGAAAGGAGCTCCGTTTTGGCCAAATTAAATTTGAGTTGATGATCAGATATCTGAAGAAAAGAAGAAAGAAACTATATATTTGATTGAAGGAGTTTACTTGTGGGTAATAGAATAGGTTAAAAGAATTGCAGGTGTTTTTAAGGTTAAAGATAGTAGCTGAAGGATATTATGCAGATGATATCATCCAAAGAAAGGTCATAGAGTAAGAGTGGTCAGGGACCAACAACCATTCCCCAGAGAGGAAAAGCAGGGATACCTAAAAGAAATCTTAAAGTGCTCAGGAGAAGGAATAGACATGAGAGAAGACAGCAAAACAGAAAGGAGGGTCAGCAAGAACTTCAGATGTGGAGTATACTCAGCAGCAGCAGAACAGAGAGTTACAGGTAGAGGACAAGGTGTTTATCTTTGTGAGGTGGTTGTTACAGACCTTGGTGAGAGACAGGAAGGGCAGAACAAGAAGTCAAGGAGAATCTGGGGCACCTGGAGGAGAAAAATTCACAAACCCCAGCAAAGCACATGTTTAACAGTGTAGAAACCAGTGGCAGGGAGACTGTGAATCTCTAAACTAGTAGTTTCTAGAGCTAGTCTTGTGAAGACACCCTTACCTTTACACTTCTGCATTTTTAAGCACAAAGTAATGTACACAGTCCAAAATGCTTTTATAAATGTATTTCCAGATATGACAAGTGGTGTCCCTCAGGGGTCTATACTGGGACAAGTACTATTTAATATTTTCATTGATGATACAGACAGTGAGATTGAGTACACCCTCAGCAAGTTTGCAGATGACATCTAGCTGAGCGGTGTAGTTACCACACCAGAAGGATGGGATGTCATCCAGAGGCACCTGGACAAGCTGGAGAAGTGGGGCTGTGAGTACTCATGAGATTCAACAGGGCAGAGTGCAAGGTCCTACTCCTGAGTTGGGGTCATCTGCAGTTTCAGTACAGGATGGGGGTTGATGTGATTGAGAGCAGCCCTGCAGAGAAGGACTTGGAGGTGCTGATTGATGAGAAGCTCAACATGAGTTGGCAATGTGCACTCACAGTCCAGAATGTCAACCATATCCTGGGCTCCATCAAAAGAGACCTGGTCAGCAGGTCAAGGAAGGTGATTCTGCCCCTCTACTCCATTCTCATGAGACTGCACTTGAAGTATTGTGTCCAGTTCTGGAATTTCCAGCATAAGAAGGATATGGAACTGTTGGAACTGTTGGAATGGGTCTGGAGAAGCACTACAAAGATGATTAGAGGACTGGAGGACCTCCCATATGAGGACGAACTGAGAGTTAGGGTTCTTCAGGCTGGATAAGAGAAGGCTCCAAGGAGACCTTATCGTGATCTTCCAGTACTTGAAGGAGACCTACAAGAAAGCTGAGGAAGGGCTCTTTCCAAGGGCATGCGGTGATAGGATAAGAGGCAATGGCTTTAAATTGGAGAGAGGAAGATTTAGACTAGACATAAAGAGGAAATTCTTCACAATGAAGTTGGTGAGGCACTGGAATAGGTTGCCTAGGGAAGCTGTGGAGGCCAGGCTAGATGGGGCCTCGAGCAGCCTGACCTAATGGGAGGTGCCCCTGCTCATGGCAAGGAGGGTGGAACTGGTCTTTAAGGTCCCTTCCATCCTAAGCCACACTATAATTCTGATTCTGTGATTCCATGGTTCTATGTATCTGCTACCTGTACTCTCAGTGTTCCTGTTCCTGCTGTCAGAACTGTGGACTGGAGCCCTCACAGCCTGGCAAGTCCTTCCTTGCCCAACAGGTTCATGTAGCAACGTCTGTTGTTTTTGCCACCGACTTACTCTGAGTCACTTGAAGACTAATGTGTTTCACTGACTTCTTGATCATATTTTGAAACATGCTGGGATTCTCATTCAAACAGATCATTTAATTAACTGTACACTATTAGACAATTTGAATAAGAAATATTATAGCCTTCATTACTTGGATTATTTTTGATGAGAGTTGTTCTTATTCTTTTAGTTTTTGTAATATATTTTCAATGGCATGAAATTATTTTAAGTACCATAGTCATATATGAAGGAGTGTTAGTTGTAATTCCTAAAGGGGACTTAGAAAATACGATTTCAGAAAGATAAGTCAAGTGTCTGTTTCTGAATGTCTTGATCTTATTTCACTACCACTGTGGTTTAGAATTATTATTATCCATGCTGTTACCGTGTTATGAGACTGTGCACTTGTCCTCTGCTAAGTTGATTAGATTTACTTGCACTTTTCACACAAAAAGAAGAAAACAGCCTTTCTTTCTCATTTTCTTATTCCTTGATCTCTTTAACCTGTGCAAAATAAACACAGGGTATTAAATTCTTACTGGAAAAATTTGTACATTCCCCCAGTATTGGTTCTAGTTGTTGGATTAGCCAGAGAGAGCTATGTGATCTGTCTGTGTCCTGAATCTGGAATTCAGCAATATTTCATTCACTGCAACCATCTTCTTTCCACCGTCTGCCTGAAGGTCACTGCAGATGCCTTAAAAATGAAGTTTATCATACTATCCAAGGCAAAATACTCATAGCAAGAAATACCTTGACTAAAGGCATTTAATTTAAACAGGGAGTTTCAACTTAGTTCAAACACCAGCTTGTGAATTTCCTATTACCCACGTTTTACTATTGGGTACTTATATTCTAAAAAGTATTCTGTTAATAGAAACTTGCATCAGGACCCACAAAGGTACAAATGTTCTTTAACTGTCATCTATGGTCTTCATTATTTAATCCTACAGGTATACCCTGTTTTTACAGCTTATCTTTTTGCCAAACCAAATTAATGAAAAAACGACCCTTAAGTCAGAATACCTGGAAACACCACTGGAAAAATTTCATTTCCACAATATTTCACGTCCTGTAAAACTAGTTTGGTTGTACAATTTAGCAGCTGTGATTTCTGAAGTAAAAGGCAAGGCTAAATGTGCTGAAATTCTAACATGCTCCCTGAGCAACAAAGGGACTGAAGGCAAACGTTATAGTATTACTGACAACACCAGTAGTGTTTGTTTAAGTATTTACTTCACAAACAATAAGAGCAGCATTTGAAAACAAAACAACACAAAATAAAATAAAACAAACATCAGCCAAGGCTCTCTGCTTTTTCTTTCTCCTTTGACTATCATCCTTGTGCTGTTTCTCTTTATTCTCGTTATAATTTAAAGCTCATCTGCAGCAGCAGCTTATGAAGCTTGTTAGTCTCTTCAGTGGCACTTCCTTTCAGATACCGTCACCCTTGAATATTTTCTTCTTGATATAAGGGAGAATTTTATTATTACTCATTGTGTAATACCACCTCCAGCTCTCAGTGACTGCACAATGAACAAACCACAGAGAAGTTTCTGCCATGAACACCATGCAACCTGTCCTGTAGCACCATGGAAGACACACATTATCGGCAGGGGAGGGTCTTGGGCTGGTTCTTTTGTAGGGTTTTGTATTTTTTCCTGTTCACTGGTGAACCTCACACTAAGTGGACTGCAAAACATGAAGTCCTATGGAAAGTAACCTGCTGTACAGCCCACCTGGCATCAGAAATTCTGGGAGGGACCTCAAATACCCAGACTCTTTGTCTCCTGGTCTAACCCCAGGTATTTCTTTTCAGATTAAATACTTTCCTGATTTCTCATTTTCTTAACTTCATTTTTTCCGCTTGCTTGCATTGTTTCCACAAATAAAATCCTTTCACTTCAAGTGATCTTTCTTCTCCCATATTTTTATAAGGAAGTTCTCTCCATTTCCATGTAAAATTGTTACCTGTAATCAGTCTCAGGGGTCCTGTCCTCTGAATCCCAACAGGGAAAGTGCCAGGCACCACTCAGCCAAATCTTCTTGGTAATCCTCTGGTTCTACGTTATATTTCCTCTCCCTCTTTCTATCCCTTGTCTGTTGTCTTTCCTCCATTGCATAATGGAAGCTAAATCAGGAGAGGCTGTAACTGTAACTCAGATCCAGAACAAAAAACTATCTTCCCATTTTTCTGTTTTTCTGGTAACCTCTGCTTGCAGAGGCCACATGGAATTCTGAGTTTTCACAGCATGATTCTGGAGGAGCTAAATCAACACCAGCGAATTTAGGCTTGTGTTACAAAATTATAGTAAAGTGAGAGACCGATCCATTAGATTTTATCCCACTTCCATTTCCCATCATTTCTGTCAATATTCTGTCTTCATTACCTTCATAGATTTTATCTTTATGCAAGTCACACAAGAGAATGTAGGGGAAAGGCAAGAGCTCTAAGCATGGTAAATTCCAGGGAGATTTCCAAAAATAACTGACAACAGAGTTTTGACCATTATTTGAAAAGGTAGAAGGCAGACTTAGTCACTATGAAGTAGCTGTAGTGGCTAAACTTCAGATTGTCAACACTTCATAAAGAAAGTATGACTATGGTTTCCCATGTGAGTTTTTAGATTTCATAATCAAGAAAAAGCAGTGGCAGTCAAGTGGCGGCGGGCAAGGCCATCGGTGGCAATTGCCTACCTGCCTATTTGCACACATGGGAATAATTAGAGTAAGCTGGAACAATAAACATGAAGAGTGAGGAGAGATATACAGAGTTTAGGCTGGAAATCTTAAGAAAAAAATTTGCTTGTTACCATGAGGTAGATTTTTAATGCCCTGAAGGCTTCATGACTGCAATGCCCATCCATAGCAGATGAAATATAAAATAAATAAAAGCTTGTGTTTTTAAAGTGTAAGAAAATAACGCAAAGCATAAAATATATAAACCCTGAGATACACTAGTTTATCAGGCTGAAAAGCTACATTAAGAGTTAGCATGTCTGCTCGGGCTTTGAGTCATGGTCCTGCAGAGGAGTCATCCTAGAGACACCTGGCACAAAGCAGCATGGCTCACCCTCTACAACATTCTGTTTTGGAGGCACCCACAATAGCTTACATCTGGCAGGAAAATTGTGGGGCTGGGGTTTTTTTTAAGAATTAAAAGCGAGGTTTTCTTTTCTAGCCATCAGGTGGATATTTGAGCAAAAGTTTTGAAGGGTGGTGTTAAAAAGAGAAAGGAGGAAGCAGAAACAAAATGTTGTCTTCTCCCAGCCTGGGATATCCTTCTGTAGAATCTTTGTTATATTTCTCTATCAACAGAGAGGTAGCTACAGCACTAATGCAAACAGCAATTGGATTGGTAAGTAGAGCACAAACCTGACCAAATCAGGCATTTTCCCAAAAATGTTAATCTATCATCCCATAGGTATAAAAGGTCTTCATCTCCATAGCAAATCATGGGATTAGCAAGTGGCAAAGGAAGGAAGGATTCCAAACACTCCCAGTTGCAGAACTCAAGAAAAAGATCTGGGAGAAAGAGAAGAAATGTTGTTAGAAAGGCGCTAGCTGTTGTGCACCTTTGAACTTGCACTACCAGATCCTGCTGGCCCATCTCAGTTAGTTGACTCAACATACTTTAGAGTCCAGAGACACCAAAAAGGTATTCTGTTTTCGATATAGGCAGTAGCCTCTTCACCTCCAAAGACATGACTGGTATGATGCTCAGGATAATGTACTGACAACTCAGCAAGCACAGGACAAACTCCAGTGTGTGAGAAGAATTGTCTAATACTGGTAACAATAACGTGTTCTATCAGCTAATACACCCTATAGGCACAGTTCAGCTTCTGACTGCAGATGCTTGCGTGCATGGCCTGACAATCAGCTGTAGTCCTCTCCTCAAACAAAAGGAGCCTTGAATTCTTATTCAGCAATGTTAAACTACAAATCCCAGAAATTATAAGAAAGGAGGGTGGATTAAAGTAAACAAATTCAGGCAGTTGTCCAAACAGTAAGATGAAGCAAAAGGAGTCCTTTATGAAATTCCCTAAATGTAGTATTTTATTTCTTGTATGCTTAGAAAACATCAGATATGACGATTTCAGTATGAAGCAATCTCCATATAAGGAGACAGGTGTTAATCTGGACTAATGAGTGGAAATCCTAGTGGGAGTTACAGAATTTGTAAATAACATGACAATGAAAGAAACAAAGATATTTGGATTGTTCTTTTCCACAGAATATTAAAAGTTAGAGAAAGATGCTACCTGTATGCAGTAATCGTTCTCACTGACTGTGTGATGGGTTTGATTTTGGACCCTTCTGAATAGCCAGGTTGTGGCTGAGAAAGAACTACATCTCCCAGTATTCCATGTGATTTTCTACATAAATCAAAGTATAAATTAGGGAGTCAGACACTCCCCGGGGGCTCTTGTCTTCCGGCTGCCGTGTGTGAAAGGTCTGCTTTGCTGTCAGCTGCTGAGTGGGAGTCAGGCCAGAGAGAGCGGCACGGAGTGCCAGGCATTGATAAATGAGGTTCTACTATCTAGAAGGAGAGTGGTGATTTTCTCTTGTTAGCTTTCTTGCTGTGTTTTTAGACCCTTCATTTCCCTTTGGGGGGAGGTTCTGGGGGTCTCTTATCCTCTGATTCTGTATATATGGTATTTTAGTTGCATATAAGTGTTAATACATGTATATATAATCACTTAGCTTTGGTCTGCTCATTCTCAGCATTTTCAGTCTTTCTTTCCTTCTACCTTTCCCTCGGGCTCGTACAGGGGGGTAGGGGGGAGGAGGAAAGACTGCTCTACTGTGGGGTTTGGGTGTTCGTACAGGGGGGTTCCACTCAAACTTTCACAAACTGTGAAGACAAGATTGATCCTTACTGAAGGGTGACAGCAACAGACTGGTTAACACTGGTCTTCCAGTAAATCCTGACAGACCCTATGTAATAATACACCATGTTCATGAAGGAAGGGGTGTTCCCAAAGTTAACCACCATCACTCTCTTTTTATGTATGTGTAACACTCAAAATTATTTTCACTGTTCCCAATGACTATACTTTTCACAGATTTTTGTTGGTAATGAATGCCTAAGCAAATCATACATGTTTAGCTCTATTAATCTTACCCAAGTCTTCACCCCCTTTGCCTTCATTTCTTTGCTTCTCAGGTTAGCCCTAATGGTTTCAACTACTTGAAAGTACAGTAATATTCTACAACACATTTCTGACTGTAGGAGTCCTCAGTAATATAAAATCTCTCTATTGTCTCTGTTTTCACACTGGTTTTGTAGACTGAGATATTTCCCTCTATGTACTCTTCATGTGTGCCATGCAAGAGTGGAGGCTATAGTCCAGCAAAGGGCTTGCCTGCAGGGAGGGATTGCTTCATGTGCCTGACCTAGTCCTGTTTCATACATCCCTCTGTGAGGTCTGCTTTTTTATATCATCATGGTACTATTATTTGTGTTCAGTTTATGCCTTGCTAAAAGCTGCAGATCTTTATTTGAAGTAACATTGCCTGTCTCATTACCCTCTTTTTCATAGCTCTGCAATTCATGTCTTCAGTCAATGGGTAGAGATTTCCACTTACAGCCATTGAATGGCAGACTATTTATTTCAGACCATTTATCACTTTTCATTAATATCTTCCTATATGCTAGCCCTGCCATCTGAAATGTTTGCAGTCTTTCACAGCTTAGACTTACATGAAAATACAGCACGTAGCCTCTCTCATTTATCAGTCAAGTCTTCAATAGCAACCAACACAAGACTGATGCCTGTACAATTCCACATTATACATGTGACAAAGCTAATGGTGAATCAAAGTTTACCATACCCTAAGGATGATTTTCTGAAGAAATGTTTCCTGACTTTCAACATTTTCCCATGGACAATGTTACACTGTTTGGTCTATGAACGTGCCATGTGAGACACTGCAAAAAGACACACTAAAGTCAAAATACATCACATCTCTGGTTTCTCCCTTTACCAAGCCACTTCTACTGCTGTTGAAGGAAATTTGAATGATTTGACGTGATCTGTCCTTGACAAATCTATGTTGGCAGTTATCAATGGCTTTGTAAACTTCTAGGCACTTCCCTAGAATGTGAACATTAGCAAAATGTGAACAGAGCAATTTGGCTGTTTGTCAGTGCTACTGAGTCAAGGGAGGACTTCTAGCATCCTTCCATTTTCTTTCGTTTATCTTCTCTATCAATATCATCACTTGAACTGATCCTTTATCACATCCCTCCTCTAATCCTCTTTGAAGAAAAACAGACAAATTAATGTAGTTGAAAATTATAGTGTAATAGTTTGGTTCTTCTAGTTGAATGTGCTCACCCTTACATACATGAGGTGCACTTTTACCACTAAAGGCATCGTTACTTTGCGTGGGAAGGATTTTGAGTGTCACTGCTTCAGGAAAATTGCAGCTCACACTGTGATCCTTACAATGTTAATGATTTGATTGAAAACTTTATTTTCTCTCATGTAGGTTGAGATTGAACCAGCTGCACAAACTCTTTTCTGATGGTCCAGGGATACAGGTGGGAATGAGGGAACAAGAGGAGAAATTATTAGGGTAATAAAAAGTTTAGGCACACCAATATGACAAAAAACCACATAAGTGATACAGTGTATCATTAACAGAGGTATCACGAATGCCTATGGAAGTCATGTGAGAGGAAAAAGTGGCCAAATTTGTATTATATATAATGCACAAATGCAGTGACTGCATACAGTCATAACTCATATTCACATGCCTCACTTGCACTTCTTTACCTATTCAAAAAGACTTATCTCTGAAAGTCTGGCTTTTATTTTTCTGAAGAGACGAGAAACAACTGTGGATTACTCTAAACTGGGTGGAAGTGTTGATCTGCTGGCGGATAGGGAGGCTCTGCAAAGGGATCTGAACAGGCTGGACCACTGGGCTGAGTCCAATGGCATGAGGTTTAACAAGGCCAAATGCCAGGTCCTGCACCTGGGGCACAACAACCCCAAGCAGTGATACAGACTAGGAGAAGTCTGTTTAGAAAACTGCCTGGAGGAGAAAGACCTGAGGGTGTTGGTCGACAGCCGACTGAACATGAGCCAGCAGTGTGCCCAGGTGGCCAAGAAGGTCAATGGCATCTTGGCTTGGATCAGAAATGGTGTGACCAGCAGGTCCAGGGAAGTTATTCTCCCTCTGGACTCAGCACTGGTGAGACCTCACCTCAAATCCTGTGTTCAGTTGTGGGCCCCTCAGCACAAGAAGGATGTTGAGGCTCTGGAGTGAGTCCAGAGAAGAGCAAGAAAACTGGTGAAGGGGTTGGAGAAGAGGCCTTATGAGGAGCGGCTGAGAGAGCTGGGGTTGTTTAGCCTGGAGAAGAGGAGGCTGAGAGGAGACCTCATTGCTCTCTATAACTACCTGGAGGAAGGTTGTAGAGAGGAAGGATCTGGCCTCTTCTCCCAAGTGACAGGGGACAGGACAAGAGGGAATTGCCTCAAGCTCCACTGGGGAGATTTAGGCTTGACATAAGGAAAAAGTTTTTCACAGAAAGGGTCATTGGGCGCTGGAAGAGTCTGCCCAGGGAGGTGGTTGATTCACTCTCCTTGGAGGTGTTTAAGGCATGGGTGGACGAGGTGCTGAGGAGCATGGTTTAGTATTTGATAGGAATGGTTGGACTCGATGATCTGATGGGTCTTTTCCAATCTGGTGATTCTATGATTCTGTGAACTCCATCTGAACCTTTGTGCTCTTGTGTTTTAACTGTAGTGGCAGATAAACCAAAGTGAGTATGCAGATGCCTGATCTTTCTTTATTAAACAGAGTTCTGATCCCAACAGCATAAATCCCAACATGTCATTGGCAAATTATATTTACACTGCAGCTACTCGGTGAAAGATGATGGGCACAGTTTTCAGTATTATGAGCTTCTGAGGCATGTCTTTTGTCCTCTTCCAAGAGCTTGCAGCACCAGAGACACTGTGGGTACCAATGCGTCAACAAGAACAAAACAACATTGCATCCTCCTTGCTGTCATTCCCTTCTCCAAAACTTACTTTTAAAAGAGGTTGCTTAAGTGTGATCCAACTCCCTTTAAATGATCATTCTGTCTCTTTTTCATTCTCATACTAGTTTTTTTTAACTTCTTTCATCACTACGACATTTGACTGGAATACTGAACTGATTAACATGGCATTTTCCACTAAACTGTTTCAGGAAATGCTACTCCTAACCAGTGCAAAGCTTTTAAATAATGTAATCTCCTTAGTCCAATCAAAACTAAGTTCTGAAGTTAGTACCTTTCTTCCCTAGAGACCCTCATCAAAATGTCAAGTGTTCCTTCTGGTGGAACTGCAATCCGGTAGTAAAAACAAATTTATTTATCCACTGTTCCTTGCAAGCAGAAGACCTTTGTCTCTATTCTTTGTCACTTCATACTTTAATCTGAGTAAATGGTGCATGAAATAATAAACATTTTCTAATCACATAGTGACAGAGTATTTGAAAAATCTTGAAGAAATGAAACATGGTACCATATGTAACAATAGTAGAAAGTCCTTCCTTTGTTTTATTAATAATTCCTTTCAAGTGTGACTCTTAAAATAAAGTTTAAATGTTTGTTTGCAAATGGAACAGATCATATAAACCAAAACATTTGCTTTTCCTGGACTTCTTGGTGTGCTTCTGTTGCCTTAAAGAAAAACAAGTTTGGGGTGCCACCACCTGGACAGCTGCAGCAATATTTACCGATTTAAAGTTTCCGAGTTACAGGGACTCCACGGATTTACTGCTGAAACTTGGGAAAATCTCAAGTTAATATGGTAGGAAAGCAGTTCAAATTATGTTTGAGAACTCCACATGTAGGAAAACATATTTTAAAAATTGATTGCATGTATTATTACATTTACCTCAAAAAAATCCTGTCTATGTATGTAGTATGTATACCAGGTCGATATATTCACTTGCTCTCTTACCTCTCATCACTGGGATCCTCCGAAAGTGAAGACTGGCCTGTTGTTGTTACACACAGCTCTGAACCACATGACCATAATTACCTGTCTGGGAATAAGAAAATATCAGGTACAACATAAGTTTACAACCACATCACTTTGCAGAGTCTGCCAGATTTCACAGATTTCTATTTGAGATTGTTCACACTTTTTTTAAATTTACCTTTCTAATGTAAATGAAAACCAAGCTAGAAGTCATGGTGTGTGTCTAGGGAACTATAAATTCTAATTAAAAGCCACATTTCATAATACATGAGGTCCAACAAAAAAAAAAGAGACTGGTCCTATAGCTTTGCAACCAAGATTGGGAGGGGAGAGACAGAGGTAGTTATAGAATGTGTTCTAACCTTGAACAGTGTGATGAGGCTCAACTCAATTGCTTAATTCTATATAAGCTGATGCATGTTCAAATAGAGGCATTTTCATACCCTCTATTGGAATACATTGGTGTGTGCCAGACCACAACACTTTGTGAAGCAGTTTTTAGCTAGTAACAACATCCCTGTGCTTGAGCACGCACCCTATTCACCAGACCTGGCTCCCTGCAGTTTCAACCTCTTCCTGAAGATCAAGTCAGTACTCAAAGGACTGAATTTTGCTGGTAGAAGTTGTGAAAGCAAAAACAACGGAGATCCTCAACAACCTTTCAGAAAATTATCTGTGGAGTTCTATTGAATGCTGGCAGCATCATATGCAGATGTGTCAGCTCAAAAGGGAGCTATTTTGAAGGTGATTGTAGTTTCTTAATTTATCAAATAAAATAAGTCTCTGGGATTTTTGTGCCAAACTTTATATGTAGGAGTAACTTCTTTCCAGCATTTTATTGTTATTTATAATTACTCTCCTTGCTTAAGTTGAATATAGATTACAGAACACTGTTAACTAGCGACAAGGACAGGGTAGCTAAGTATCTGTTCTTCATTAGCTTCCTCTTCCTAAGCTGTCATATGTAAGTCATTGAAACTATTACAGGAAACGTTGTGTGTTTGTGCAATGAGCACAACAAGATCAAAGCTTAATATTCTCCTATCTAACTTAAGCCATCTGGGAGGCAGGCCTCTAGTCTAAGCTAGTCAGGTAAGATCCTTCCAAGATCACAGGGATCAGAGACCCCTGCAAAAATTTCCTAAACCAGATGCAAGAAACTACCTTCTAGAAAAACGCAGCTGTCCCCACAACCCCAGAGACAGCCTGGACATTCAATTCACATGCCTAGAAGTTGTACCTCACTCTGTTTCTAACATCATCAAAGGACTCACGTGAGTCTAGTGGAAGTAACGACTGGCTTATATGCTGCTTAACAGAAACTAAATGAATGACATATATGGTTGGAGGAAAAGTGTTTTGCAACCAAATTGCCTTTATCCCCAGCAATGGTATTTTTATACGCATGTATCATCCACAACTACTCTCTACTTCCTAAGCTAATCCTCCTATTTATTTGCTGCAATGCTGCTGTTATAAGATCACCATATACTGACAACAGTGATTAGCTTAAAGCATAACGTAATTTCCTTGTTGTCTTGTAAGGACATTTAAACTGTCCCATTTCCTAGTTTACAAACATTTCAAATCTAGTGCATCAATGGCATAGAAGGTAAATTGCTCTTACTAATCCACTAATGGAAACTAGTGCTCTTGTATATAACAAAAAAACACAATAAAATTATTTCTTAAAATTACTGGACCATTATATCAAGTGTGCGTCATCTTCAATCTGTTAAGAAATTTTAAGCTGAGTCTACTTAAACCCTAAAATTGTTTACTATGTATGTATCCATTATCTACTAAGAATAAAAGCCACAGCATGCAGCAGTTGCATGTGGACAGGCAGACAGCAATGCAGCCACCAAAGGATCTCAAGGCTGCCTTTGGTAGGCTATGCCACCAAAATGCATGAGCTTTCTGTCTTCCAGGAAAGCCAAAATTGTCAAGGATCAGTTTGCTGGTGCTTTTTTGCCCTTTCTTTAGCTGCAAAAGAGAACCAGGTGATCAGGTCCTGTCACCATGGGTTTACAAAAGGCAGGTCTTGCCAAAATAACCTGATCACCTTCTATGACAAAGTGACTAGACTCTTGGATGAGGGAAAGGCTGTGGATGTGGTCTTCCTGGACTTCAGCAAAGCCTTTGACACAGTTTCTCACAGCATTCTGCTACGGAAACTGTCAGCCTCTGGCCTGGACAGGCACACACTCTCCTGGGTGGAGAACTGGTTGGCTGGCCGGGCCCAGAGAGTGGTGG
>WAAB01013741.1:19314-31903 GCA_013389865.1 Piaya cayana
GGCTGAGAGAGCTGGGGTTGTTTATCCTGGAGAAGAGGAGGCTGAGGGGAGACCTTACTGCTCTCAATAACTACCTGAAAGGAGGTTGTGGAGAGGAGGGTGCTGGGCCCTTCTCCCAAGTGACAGGGGACAGGACAAGAGGGAATGGCCTCAAGCTCCCCCAGGGGAGATTTAGGCTAGGAAAGCCTACATGCCTAGGATTTTCCTAGGCATTAGGAAAATTTTTTCACAGGAAGGGTCATTGGGCACTGGAAGAATCTGCCCAGGGAGGTGGTTGATTCACCTTCCTTGGAGGTGTTTAAGGCACGGGTGGATGACGTATTGAGGGACATGTTTTAGTGTTTGATAGGAATGGTTGGACTCGATGATCTGATGGTCTCTTCCAACCTGGTTATTCTATGATTTTATGAACATAAATTTCTGTGTTTTCAATTGTTTAGGTAATCTTGAGGGTGTCAGTCACCATGTCAGGAACAACTGTAGTGTCCAAGTACCTACAGACTGGACAGTTCCGCAGGGTGAGATACATGGTTGCATCTGAATTCAGAACTGCAGTGAAACATCCTTAGAAGCAAAATACAGTCATCTGCAATGACAAGGTGTTTCTAGAGTCCTTGGTGAACTTGGGGTCCAGACTAGCTAACACCCTTCTGAAGGACTTCTGGGCAGCTCCTTGGGAGTTCCTGCAGCCATCCTGCAGCACTCCTGCCCCCAGTACCTGAGCCAGGTGAGGGAACCAGCTCTGATTTGGGCATTGCTCCCTCACATGTCTTTACACCCAGGGTGTAGGGGTGTCTGTCCTGGCGTGGTCCTTCAGGACCAGCAAAGCCAACTTGCCACCATGTGCATACCATGAGAGAGCAGTGGGGGAGTCCACTGAAATACAGACAGATGCAGAAGGAGAGGCTTTTAATAGTGATTACTTTCACTACCAAACTTCATCAGATGAGTAAAGTAATGATTTAATATCATTTTCTTTGACTGTAAAGTGAGAATCACAGTATGTTACACTTAAACAGCTTGTGTGGAGACATAAGATAATTAAGTAGAGGACAATTGTAAAAGTATGGTATGTTAATTACAAATCTGAATTCTAGAGCAGACAAAAAATTACTGAGTGGAAAATTTTCATCTTTTTGTCTTTTTTGGCAATATCTGCCAGGAGCATTAATATGTAGCAGGGAAGTTCCAAATTTCCTGTCCTGCTTTAATATACAATGAGTCTTAAGTTTAGAAAAACCCAAAATAACAATGTTACTGTCACTACAAATTCATAAGGATGTCACTGAATGTAGTGATTTAACTGTGATGGAAAATAGCCATTTGCAGTGAGTAGAAATAAAAATATTTATCACCTGAAATAGTTACACTGTTTTCTGCAGCAAAAGAAACCTGCTTATATAAGATATGTTTAGCACACTAATGTAAACTGATCTCATTTTTGGGTCTGTGGTGGAGTCAGCCAATCCTGACTATTTTTCTACAGGACTGTATACAGGCTACTAGATTCTCTGTAGGTCTCGTATATGGGCTCATAGTATATATTTAAAAAGTTGCTCAAATGGCAAAATCTAATACCAAAAGATAGAAGAGAAAAAAATTTAACTACTAATAATTAATCTAATAAATGGACAGTGTAAAGTAATATTGGATACTCCTAGAGCTGTATTTACAAACACTTAAGTTACTACATACAATAAGGAATAGCATAGAAACAGAAGGAATTATAATGTTAAAATAGAAGTAATTGTAATGTAAAAGTATTGAAGACAAGAGTTATTGCTGTAGGTAATGTGGCAAATATGAGTTTAGTTTTTGTGTTGTAATCAACAACTAATATATGACAATGTTCCTCAAAAAGGACACAGAAGAAGGAATCTTGACTTTTTTAATTTGAAGGAAAGAAAAAAAGCATTATGAACATTTTTATTACCAGCACTGAAATATATTTCCTCTAGAATCAAGTGGATACCTTTTCAGCATTATGCAAAATTAATTTTTCACATTTATAATTATGATTCTCTTTCACCTCTTGTTTTTTGTTTGTTTATATTGTTGTTTGTTTGGTTTTTTCTGGTTTTATTGCTGGTGATATCTGTTTTTACACTTTTAAACTCCTGAAGCTAATTAATGGCCATTTTGCACAGCCTGCTGGAATGAATCATGCTGGTGAGCAGCAGAAGTGATGGCAGCACTCTTGCAGCTGGGAAAGAGGAATGTTACGATGAACATAACCCCACCACAAGCAGACCATGGACTTGGATGAACCCCTCCACAGAATGAATACTGGCTAGTTAGAGAGTCCCTTTTTACAGTCCTTTCTTCAGCACTTTGTCATTAAGCATTTGAAGAATCAGTATTTATATCTCATCCAGTTTTGAAATCTCTCTAATGAAGTAACAAACGTTCTTATCTAAGGAAACACTGAATGTTTTTTAACTATAGTATTCTCTTCATTGCAGCAGATGTCTGTGTTAAACTAGGGTCTTTTAAGCTGGACAGAGAGAAGCAGAGATTTTTACCACTAAAAGTTCACACATACAAGACAAAATAGCATTGTCATTTTTTGTCATTTTTTTTCTCCTTCTTTCCTATACTAACTGCTTTGAAAATACATTTATTTTCATAGCGCAGCAATGTCTGTCACAGTTTCCTCTACCCCAAAACATCCTCCATGGCTTTGAGCTGAGTATGTGGATGAAGAGGTTAGTATTCCCCATCAAGAGGATGCTAACTTGGACTGGTTGATCCCTCTCCCCATCATGGCACCCACACGTTCCTCATTCTACTCAGAACTCCTCACATTCTGCTACCTGCCATCAGCTGTACTCACTCTAAGTCACCCATACAACTGGACTTTCACCTGTACTTAATCATTGCTCAAATTCATGTAATTTAAATTGACTGTCTCTCTACTGCCAGGCACAGATTTACCTGGGTACCTGGGTTCCTGCACCGGGTGCTTGCCTGCTTCTGTTAACAGTTTTTGCCTTCCCATATAGTCTCTCTGTACTACCTTGGCCTGATCAGTGAAGCCTGTAGCCTTCCCATGATTTTAGGTTCTGCCTAGTGCTAGTGGTACAGATTTGGTTTACCATTGAAAAATTTTTCTTGTTACATCACATATGGTATACATCAGTGCTTAGATACTGTGGGGGTGAAAGCTATGAAAAAATTCCCAAATTAACATTTAATTTGGCACATAATATTTTACATTGGACCTGTTGGAGACTGCAAGCTTAGTTCTATTGCTTCACAATGAAAATGTCTGAAGCACATAAGAGTGCTAGTTTATTATAGCACTGATCATGAGTATTGAGACAATTGACATTTTAAAATCTTTTTTTATTTATTTTTGGAAAAATAAATCTTAATTTGAGAAAAGAATCTCCAAAAAATGAAATAAACTTTGCATGAATGTATTCTCATAAATAATGCCTTTGGCTTTAACAAAATTAATTTAATAAGGATATGTATGATTAGGTCATATATTGAGAAAAAATGCTGACTTATATAATTGACATCTAAAATTCAACAAATCATAAGTATAATGCTGAAATACTTAAGTTCCCAGTGCATTTCGTTTTTGAGATAGAGCTAAATAAATGCTATCAACTGTCTATAAATCTAGTCTTCCAAATGTTGGATTTTGCTGTGAAAAATGGCTTTTCTTAAAAGTAATATGGAAGAGTTTCTGAAACCAGAAATGAGAACCTCTCTCAGCTCCAAGTATAGAATATCACAAGCAAACACATGTTTGCTCAAGTGCTTAAAGACAGCCCTCTCACTCTGAAAAACAAAACTGAAGGGAGAGAGGTCTGACATCTGCTTTAACACTGCATCTGTACAAAGCAACTCAAACAGCTCTGAAACACATTCAATTCCACTCGCAGATGTTTTCACTGGTTTGCCATAGTAATGCACCAGCATAACCAAAAGTAGATCTTAGCCCCATAAAGTCTATTTTGATTGCAAGTACCATCCCATAAGAAAAAACAACTTGAAATATGATTCTATGAAATGCCTTTTGAAGCAAATCTTTTGCTTTATTTATGAAAAGGTTGTCAAATCTTGTGTTTAATCAGTATCATTTGATCTCTTAATGGCCCTGTAACTCATTGGCTTAGAATATATTGAATGGATAAAAATATGACTAAAAGGTCTTATACAACCAGTTCCTTGAAAATTTATTTAAAGAAACACAGAAGAAAAACTGTTCAGCTTACCAGGCTTGGACTTGCAGGATTGGTTTGAATAAGGAAGTAACACAAGATTACAGAAACTTAAAAAAAAAATCCAAAGAGTTATTTCAGTATATTCTCTTTTTAACCATAAACAGGGGTTACACTAATAAAGACTGGTAATTTTCAGAAGAAAATACTATTGATACCGTTGAAAACGAGACATACAGGTGAATTCTGATTTAAGGGCTACTTTTAGCCTGGGCCAGATAATGCCACCTGCTTTTTCAGAAGAGCCTACATGGTGGGTGACACTACGAACTAAATACCACACTGGTTGTGTGCTCCTACTCAACTGGTGCCAGCCCTCATTTGGTGCTAACCCAGCCCCTGCAGGTTACACAGAAAATTCTGACAGGATGAATAGACTCATTACCTCAGGAACATTGCAAAACTGACCATTTTAGGCCTACATCAAGAGACAAGCAACAAAAAAAACGTTAAGGTAACATGCACATTACAAGCCATCACAGCAAAGTCACACCCACTATATAAGGTCAGAATGGGCCAGTGGCATCCCCTTAGGAATCTAGGAAATAAGTATTTTCTAGGTCAATAAACACCACTACCTTTCCCTGACTAGCCCAGGTTATAAAATGAAATGTTCTCAGGGCTAGGAGAGGCTGCATATTGTCTACTAGAGCAGAACAAGTAAATTAAAATGAACTTATGTGTATAGTGTCAATATGCCTTTAATAGGTCAGGTAAAATCAAACAGAGGCTCGTCACCTTTAACCAAAACCAAATCAAACAGAGGGCTCTTAGCCCTTGTTTAAATCCAGAGAATTGGATCTTCAACTAGATCAGGTTTCTCTGAGCCCCATCCAACCTGACTTTGGATGTTTCCAGGGATGGAACATCTACTACCTCTCTGAGCAAGGTGTTCCAGTGTTTTACTACCCTCAGAGTAAAAAATTTCTTCCTCCCACCAAGTTTCAGTATTGTCAACTTGATCATAACTTTCCAGCAGCACAGTGGCTGCCTGCTTCTCCTGTTTGTTGCCCAGGTTGCACGTGTTTGTGTAGAGGTACTTCAGCTGGGTTGCTGGCCATGCCACCTTTTTAGAGGAGCACCTCTTTAATCCTCTGTGGTATTTCCCTATTGATTCCCTGTTGGCTCGTGCTACCATGGTATCCCCTTGCTTCAAGTGTTCTGCAGTGTGCTCAGTACATTTCTGAGCAACAGACTGAGGGCTCTTAATGGTACCCCATGCCTCTGACCTTGGCTTGTCCTCCTACACCTTGTCATAAGCAAACCTGATATTATCCCCCTCCCCCTCCTAATCTAGTTTAAAGCTCTACTTACGACCCCCACAAACCAAAACCCTCTTCCCCTTTTGAGACAGGTGAATCCCCTCTTAACCTAGCAAGCCTGGTGCTGTGAAGAATTCCATTGTAAATAAAAACAAAACTGGCAGTGAAACCAGCTACGGAGCCATGTTGTAATAGACCACACACATTTGATTTTATCAGTGTCACTGCCCATAGCTGGAAGAACAGAAGAGAACTTAACTTGTGCTCCCAATTCCTTCACCGTCTGTCCCAAGGCCCTGAAGTCACTTTTAATTGTTGTTGGACTACATGTTCTAGCTTCATCACTACCCACATGGAAAAGCAGTTATGGTAGTCGTCTGAGGGCTTCATCAAGCTAGGAAGTTTCCCAGGGACGTCCTTTAGCCACGCCCCAGGGAGGCAGCACACTTGCCTATGAGGAGAGTCCGTCTGATATTTCAGACCCTATATTCCACTCAGAAGTGAATCATCTACAAATATGACCTATCTTTTCCTCCACACAGAGGTAGTTGTGAGGCAGTGAGTAAATGTTTGGGACCCTGGTGACACCTGTGGAGTGTATGAACCATCTTCCATGTCATGAACTGACTGACCTAGTACATCCAGAGTTTCATACCTGTTACGCAGAGTGATCAGAGTGAGCAAGGAAGGGGTTCATCTGGCCCTGCGAGTACGGACTTGCCTCCACTCACTCATCTACTTTGAGCTACTACCTGTGGCTGGCAGGAGGAGGAAATGATATTCCTGTTCCTGTCTTTCCCTTAGTGGTTGTTCCTGTGCATATTTCAGTCAGGGCATAGTAGCACAAGTCTATCTCTTCCTTGGCCTCTCTGATGCTCCTTAACCACTCTACTTCCTCTCTCAGCACTGCCACCATGCTGAGCAGGTCATCCACCTTGTTACACCTCACAAAATCATTCTCACCACTGTCACTGGTTACCAGTGAGAGTCACTCCCTGCAGTCATAGACCTGGTTGCATGTTTCCTCGGAGGCTCTGTCTGAGTGGACACATCTGTTTTGCCAAGAGCAGAGAACCTGACTTTCTGCCACCTGCATACCGTAGTTGAGCTCTTGCTAAGAAAAAAGTAAGTATGAATTGAACTCATGTCCTGAGCTGGTAGGGTGACTGCACCATTTCTGCCTGCCCTGCCTGTGCACGCTGCCCCACCATTCCCTGGCTGACACGCCATGCTCTGTTTGCCTGCACTGTTTCCAGAGCCTCTGGTTGCTGGTGCTACCTGGGCTGCTTTTTGTAGATGTGGGAGAACTACTGTTCCAAGAACCTACAGAGCTATTTCACAGCCAGCCATTGAAACAGTTCTTATCATGGTTCATGCATCCCTGAGTCAGGCACAGAAAACTGTCCAGTACTTATTCTCATGTTTCAGGGAAAATAAATTGTTTTTTCTCTTAAGGAGATGTGACACTGCAAACCAGGTATTTCCATGCCACTTCAAAAGCATAGGTTTGACAAAGAAATGAGTGACTTTCATGGTCATTCTCTGAAGAGTCATGCCACTGCAGGAAGTATAGGTTCTCCAAGCAGGAGCAATTCATAAACAACAAAGTTGCTTTTGTGTACCCATCAGTGTTCTACTTTCCCCCTCACTCAATTGAACTATTCACTACCATTCACACACTCCCCCCTCCAGCAGCATTAGAAAGTGGATTCAAAGCAGTAGGACCTCTCCTCAACGCAAAGGAATGCGTTTGGATCTTATAATACGTGTCACTAAAAATACTAAATCAAAATAGAACAGTATATTTTATTTTTAAATGTATGACTTGGAGGCATCTTATTCTAGGGGATTATTTTATTTTACTTTTTTGTTTCATACAGGATGAATAAATTTTTTAAAGTCTGCCGTTCCCATGAAATACAGACATTCCAGAGCCTGTGTCTCTGGTCCCGGTGCTGCTATGGTCTCTGTTCACCATGAGATGGGAGTAGAGAGTCTCTGACCCAGTATCAAACTGGTAGGCTTTATGTACTGAATGCTTAATGCAAGAAACAATTTTTCTAAATCCCTTTCTAATCTCTCTCTGATGGATATTAATAATAAAAATTCTAGCTTTCACTTTCCAGACTTGCAGATATTTTCTTCATATGGAACAAAGAACATCACCTAGGAAGGAACGTGTTCCTGTGTACTTTGTTAAGAAAGTTCCCATTATACCAGCTCAGTTGGCAAGTGCAGCATGATGCCTAACATTCAGTGACAATCTAATCAAATCCTTTTGTTGTAATCACCTGCTCTTTTGAATTATTACTTGGTCAGTCTTTTTATGTTGGAATGTTCTTTCTTTTTTTATTTTAAAATCTGTGCTTAAAACAAGAAACAATCCAGAATTTTTAGTCAGTGTTAGTCACCACTACTTAACACCTTATAGTAAGTCCTTAAAAAGCAACAGAGAACAACAGGGATGATAGTTATTTTAATAACTCAATCAAATCATCAATGTTCCCTTGCAAGAAGGAATAGAGATCTACTAACAGAGTCAGTTATTTCCTGGAAGTAGGATTGTCTGAAAAAAAACCATGAGGTGGAATGTATCACTGAAAGCAGAAACAGCTACAGGAGTGATGATGTCCTTCACAAGTTAATTTTACAGAAGTGGCTATTGCTTTGAACTAACCAATCTACACATCTGGATAAAAGAAAAACTGAAAGTTTTAAATCCTTCAGATTAGCTATGTACAATCTATCTCAAGCTACAGAGCTCTGCCAACACTCAACATTTCTTAGGGAGCTTCAAAATATTGAGAGAAACCTGCTGAAATAGAAAGCTGAACATCATTTGTAGATTATTTTCTACGGCCTTCTGTCTGTCACCCTGTAACCATTACTCTGAGCTCTTGGAATCTGTTACAAAAGTGGCAGAGAGCAGAGAACTCTTGGTTTTCCATCAAGCTAGCCAAGATGACATCTGTTTCTATAAGGGTTCAGAAATGAGCAAGTGTGAAGCTAAACAGTGAAAAGGCATTCTAACAGGTGTATGAAAGGAATATGTATCTGTCTGAGAATGAGGTCCTGATAAGCTAAAGTAACATTGGCTGAAAAAATGTCATGCTCTCATTAATTCACACACATCTGGGACTCATCTCAGGGAGAGTAGCAGAAATTTTCATTTATTTAAAAAAATGAGTTTATTTACAAAAATACGAACACGGGTCTATATTGGCCCCAGCGAGTATGTGAGAAAATGATGCGCACTTTTCAAAGCAATGAAGAGGAAACTGGGCTTGCAGGATTTTTCTGTTAGTCACACATTTGTTTTTACCAAACTCAGGTGTTTAGCTGAGTTGTTTGCTTGGCCATATGGACATCTAACATATGTCGAGTAACCTGATTATGCTTCTTTAAGGAATCCTGCCTGCAGAGCCATGACTGCAGTTCTTCATGCCCCACTGCTGCTGCTGTGGGGGATTACAGACAGCTCTTTATTATCTGTGACTCACGTCATGATGGACTAATTGCACAGACTCAGCCAGTGTATTGTGCAGAGCATGTGGATCCTGCTCAACACTCCTTTGTTATGTGCACATTGCCAGGGCTGTTGTCCCATATATTGGGTGGTCAGTGTTGCATACAAATACCTTACTTTTTGCCACAAACTCTGCAGCTGAATTGCTAAATATGAGTGCTGAAATCCTGGTTCCCTGCAAATGAATTGGGGTTTTGTTATAACTGTCAGTGGGGTTAGGTGCTTGTGCACTGTTGGATGCTTGTTCCTTATGAAGCAATAGTAGATTTGTAAATGTTGCCATTTGTCAGCTGCCATTTTCTGGAATTATAAGATTATATCTCTATGTTTTTGTTAGTTGTTACTATCACCTTAAGCATCATTTCTCTATTCCAGGGACCTGCGGGTTGGTCACAGAGACTTTAGGACATCTGAGAGAACAAGAATGGATTTTTAACAGTAGCAGAGCACCTGGGAGGCTTGGGAAGGGAAACATGGCTGGAGGGAACAAGATTAGACTTTATTTATTAATGGATAATGTGCTTTGTCCATGGCCTGGTGGCTTTTATCATAGAGTTCCTGGAGTCACAGACAATCCCTGGAGTAAGTTTTTTTTTAAAAAAAATACACTATTTATTTTACATAAAACTACAAAGATTTGCTATGCAACCTCTTTCTCAGTGACAGTAGTGATGCTGTCCAATAAATTAGGCAAGCAGAGTACATGTAAGAAAATTTATGTCCTTTTTTAGTGAATAATTATATTCCCATATTAAAGCTGGGTCTTGTTACATTCAAATCAAGTATATGTTTTATATATATAAAGCTGCAGCATCCTGTTGTTGTGTATCAGCCTGTCCCTGTCCCCAAGGACATGACCAATGCCTGGGGAAGGGGGCTACCTCAGGTCCTGCCATACTGCCCAGGTCTTTGTTTGTGGGGTGGGACAGCCACTGTTGCGAGGTCCTGTCCTGCTGCACTGGGAGTTAGTTATGGTCCTGACCTCCAAGGAGCTTCTGGCCCCTGTAGTGCCCTGCCATAGGCAGAGTACAAGATTAAAACCCTTTCAATAATCATTGACCCATGTCCAGCAAATCCAGACCAGTTTTCCTATAGTTGGAGTACCATGTGTCCCACATACGGCTCAGTGAGGCCAAGCAAAGCATACTGAAAGGAGAAAAGGACTCACTATTCTGGAATGGCTGATGTACCATACAAATATCATGTTCCCAGTACTGCTGCACATTCCTGAAGGCTGACTAGATCCTCAACAGATCAAAGCTGGAAACAGGTATGGGGAATATGTTGCTCCAAAATCAGCAAAAACAGTTGGAGATACCTCTTATCTGAAGCAGGAGGTGGCACATGCCCTTCCATTGGTGGTGTCCAAACCCATCCATGCAAAGATATCTCATTACCCCTCACTACCTCATTTCTACTCTAGAACCTGTGTCTGGATCAGCGGGATCCCCAAAACAGACTAGTGTCACACTTAATGAAGTACGGCTAAAGGCAGCCTTCATAACTTGGCAAAGCCACCCAGAGGAGTGCCATGGAGCCAGAGAATGGGGGAAATCACACTGTTCTTCACACATCTTCATCCAACCCCATCTCAAAGGAGATTTCACAGCATCTGTACATAACCTGTGTTGATGTTTCACTGCCTTGACTGATGATCTGCAATGTGTTATCTGGTGCCAGGTGGTATTTACAGAAGTAAGAAAATTATAGGTTAAACAACCTTACTCATCTCTTGTACAACTTGGATAATGAGCGAACAGAAAACCATTACTCTTCATCCTTTATTATCACTTATCTTGAGCAGATCCCTTTGCAAAGGATTCAGAAGACACTTACATGCCTCTCAGATGTAGGACTATTGAACAGTATTGTCCAATTCAGCTTTACAAGTTTTCAAACTTATTTTAAATGATGGTAGCACTTTAGCAAAACCCATGCTATACAATACAGATTAGTTAGACATGGAAATAAAATATTTAGTGTTTCTTTCTATTTACCAACAAATCACATCAAAAATGAAAAAGCAAGCATTTTGCAGACTTATATTCCCAAAATTCAGAGAGAAAAAAATCCTCTATGGAAAATGTCAGAATATTTAGAAAATATTCCACTTGGGGCATGAAACAAATTTAACAACTTATTGGGAGCTACAGTGCACATTTTTTTTATACTTCTGAAGAATACCTGTTGTTTAAGTTTTTATCAAGAGACTAGACCCTTCTCAAGTGTAACTGGCCGTCTCTGAAATAGTGTTACTGCAGCACACCAGAAAGGCCAGGCTTTGACATCAATACAGAGGAGTAAAAGGGAACTGATTCCAGCCACTGGATCCTCAACTCTTACTCCAGTATGACAATTTACCACTTGTGAAAAAACAGAGGACTGCAGCATGGCTTTTCACACAGGGTCAATACTGGGGAGTGACAAAGGGGAACAGCCTTCTTGCTCAGCTGCTGATGGCAGTTTAAGGAAGGTACATGTCATGATCATAGGGTTGCTGAACTCTGGTGGTGTCCAGTAGTGATCATGTACAGCCATGCTCTCACATCTTTCTTCATTAGGAAGTAGACAGGAGAGCTAACACACAATGCTGTACTGTTGTTTCATATAGCCATTTTGGAACCTTGCAAGAAAGCAAAATTCCACAGGCAGAGCTTTCCTCATCAGAGCCCTCAACCGAAAGACCTGCTCAGCTAGGGAGAAGACTTCAGCTGACTACAGTGAGCACTGAATCAAACAGACAGGCATTTTCAGACACTAGGACTTCACCTCATCGGTGTAGGGCTGGAACTTGTATGTCATCTTTTCTTAATGACTGATTCTCTCCCCCCAAAAAATGTACAGAACAACCCAGAAGACCTGCGTTGTTACTATTGACAGCAATGAACTGGGAAGGAAACAGCTTAATCTGTTTTCAACTACAAGATGAGGCAGTAATCTCATAGTTTGCTCAAGAGCAAAGCATGTATACAAATCTGTACTTAGAAGTTAGTGCCCTTGTGCTATATAGAATACTTATACCTGTGGTTTCTTCAAGTAGTCTTTTTGTTGCCATATACCAGATGATTCAGTAATCATTTGTAGCAAGAATGATGAAAATTAATTCCAAGTTCTTCCTGCCTCAACAGAATTTCAGCAGCAACAGGAAGCCCTACTTCCTTGGTGAATAAGGTTTGAAGGTTTTAGATAAAACATTATTTTAAAAGTCAGAAATAATACAGTGGTATTTTAAAAAAGAAATAGTGAATTATCACAAGATATGCATACTGACACTAATCTGCACTGTTATTTCTTGCACTAAGTGGTTACTTGTATCAAAACACATTGGAATAACTCACTAGCCTGGTCTAAAGTGAGAACTCCCAATATAAAAGGCTTCAGAATAATGGCAGTAAGAATCCATAAGAACCTCTTTCTGTACAAGTACTCATCCCTGAATGGCTGATTCTAACGGCATGAGGTTTAACACGGCCACATGCCGAGTCCTGCACTTGGGGCACAACAACCCTATGCAGAGCTACAGACTGGGAGAAGTCTGTCTGGAGAGCTGCCAGGAGGAGAGGGACCTG
>WAAB01013744.1:0-16175 GCA_013389865.1 Piaya cayana
TACGTAATGCTAAGAAACTGCATCCCTCTTAACTAAAATCTCTTCAAATAATGCCCTCTCTCTTCTTAGAGCATCTTACTGACCCAGTAACCCTTTGGTGGCTTGGAAAGGAAGTTTACTCTCTCATCCATGCTCCTTTGCACAGAAAACTGGCTCTTCCTGCAGATTTTCCTGCAGACAGTCTAACCCAGCAACCAGTTTCGAAGATACTGGTTTAAAGCATAGCTATAAGTTACATGCTGCGGTATGTGTAGCTGCAGGAGTCCTCAAAGTATTCCAAGTCAAAATACAACTGCTCCGAGGAAGTAAATTCCAGAGCCGGAGCTCTGCCATCTTTCATATTGCATACATGTGCTTCCCATCATTGGCTCAGCTCTCATAGCTGCTACAGAGGGGGTAACGCTATGCCCAAAATATCATTTCACCTTCGTCCTCTTCTGGGAAATTACGTATAACGCATGGGTTTATTCTGCTTGTATTGGGAGCTTTGCAATTGCAGGAGGTGTGGGAACTACTGAGAGTGAAGGTGGGAGCAGCTGATTATAGACTCTCCCATGTACAAGTCTGTATTTCATTCCTGTCCAAGCTTAATCTTCACATTCTTTGCCTGGGGGAGTTCTGCTATCCTATAATAAGGCCATTCCAGATCCTCTAGACGGGTCTGGGAAGCAACACGTTTAGGTCTCCAGTACCATAAAAAAGCACAAAAGAGCCCTAAGATTTAGCACGTAAGTAAACCTTGAACTTCCAGTCTCAGCCTTCCAATTGCACTTCCCGCACCACCTTACCTGTTCTGCCCCTTTGGTAGAAGGAAAATATTGGTGTTTGGGCACTTTGCTTCAGCCAAGAGGCGGTTGCAGATCCAAATTCCCAGCAAACATGCCCGTGCTTCTCCCTAGGTCTCCAGCCTTAAGTCCACGTCTTCTGCTAGCAACTCCCTGCAGCGCCAGTCCCACCTACCAAAGAGATGCTCAAACAAACCCACATTATTAAGCCATCATATAGAGAAACAATAATTAAAAAATCTCCATAGCATGCTTATAAATGATGACGTTTGAGTGTGCCCCAGTGAGTAGCATGTGGGGAAGAATTCAGTTGTTTAGAGAAACAATGCCAAAGGTCTACAAAAGGCATTTGATTCCTGATCGAGCTCTAAGATCACTCACATTTTCAGCAAATTTAAGGAGACTGTAAAATATACACCAAACATGCAAATAGATACAAAAATACAGCACTTTTTTTTCACAAAACTTGGCATCTCAAGGCATTACAGTGTGTTTCTGGGACTGCACACACGACTGGGTTTTTCAATTAACGCTGCTGATAAATGGATGCTCCCAGTATCAACCCGAGACTGGCTCTAATTGAGCTCACCTAGACTGTTTCTCCTCGTCTTTTCTTATACTTTTTTAAAAAGCCAAAGCAGAGATTCTATATTATGTTGCTTGCTGCTGAGCTATTCTGTTACTAGCATTACCCAGGTGCCTGTAAACATCTTGATATAAGCATTCTTCGCACTGCCCTCAATCTCAGTTTCAGGTTTTTTCCTGGCTTTACACATTGTGTACACCTGCTTGTGATTTATACAAAGGAGGCTGCACAAGCCACTCAGGATGAACATTGAAAAAATCAAGCACTGTGACTGCTTCCATGTGCCATGAAATTGCCTCAGATTTATTGTTAAATAGTTCATTTAAACACTCAGGTGAGCCAGAGAGAACTGGGTCTCTTGAAGAGGACAAGAACATTAGCAACAGCGGAATAAAGAACAGCATATAGAGTTGCCTTTAAATATTTAGGAACATACTGTGTGCTGTTTCCTGCTGCCAACCCCACTGCAACAGACAGAGGCCCCTCCCACTGAATTAGGTGGCTCAAAGCCACATCCAACCTGACCTTGAANCAGCCCTCAGATGATTTTCGTGGCTTCCTCTGGACTCACTCTAACAGTTGCATATCCTTCCTGTGCTGAGGACTCTGGAACTCAATGCAGGACCTCGAAGTGAGATCTCATCAGAGCAGAGGAGAGGGGCAGAATCCCCTCCCTCACCCTCCCGACCACACTTCTGAAGAAGCCCAGGAGACGATTGGCTTTCTGGCCTGTAAGCACACATTACTGGCTCATGTTGAGCTTCTCATCCACCAGCAGGCCCGAGTCCTTCTCCTCTGGGCTGCTTTTAATTCCCTGCACAAGTTTTTCTGCTGCCTCAAAAGTGCTTTTCAAGGAAGTGCAGTCTTAGCTACTAGTAGAGCCATTAGCGCAGCACCGCTGCACGGGTCTTAAGTGAAGTAGCAAGCCACTCTTCCAAGCAGTAATGTGATGCCTGACGGATGCTGATTACACATTGTCCTTTACAAACGCTTAAAGTCAAATTACAGGCAGGCAGCGGGTCAGCAGCACAGTGATCCATGAACAGGACAGCCATGATAGAGTGCTTGGTGAAGACAGCGTGCACATACAGATCGTCTTAATCCAGGGAGGCAGAAAATGAGGCAAATTGAGGTTATGCCAGACTGGAGTGTATTTTCTGCATTAACACCACAGACATAAAGCAGACAGATCACGCTACACAAACGCACATGATGCCACCTTCACAATCACCTCAGACTTACCCATCTTCTTCACGCTGAAGTGATGCAAGCAAATACAAACCAGATAAAAGTCACATCATTTTATCAGGTAGGCTGGGTTGTTTTAACCACTGACACAAAAGGCTACATATGACTCTTGTGTGCCATGCTGGTTTTATTCCAGTATTTAAATTAGGGTCAATCAAAGCACGGATCTTCTCTGTTCTTTTTCAAGTTCTTGGTCCTGAATTTTCTGGACAGATATAAAGGCTGCATATGCTGCATAGCACATGCAGGGAGTTCGACACGCTCCGAGCACAGTGAATTTATTATGCGTGCACACAACTATGTGTGCAACATATAAACAAGATGTTTATATTTTTGCTCTCTCAGGGAGAGCAAAGTCATTTTTGAGAGTTTTTAATCAGCTAATACCCTTAAAATGCTTCAAGTACCTTTCGCAGTCAGGTGGTGGCAGAAGAAATACAGCATATGCAAAACCATTTCAGAACAAGGAAGAGGGCAAAGTCCTGAGAGAGCTGACACAGAGCTTGGGTGCAAGTGGCACTTTTCCACCTGGGTGACCTGCCCAGGTCACCATTTTTCAACCCTCCCCAAGGCATCTGTCTCCAGGATAAAGTGATGGGCCATGGCGAAACAATTTAAAGCAGCCATGCCCAGTTTATAGCCTGCTTTCCCTTCCACAGAGATGTGTTTCGCTCCACTAACACCTTGCCTACTAAAAAGCAAAAGTGACTGCTTGAGTTTCTCATAAACAAATCCAGTAAGACAGAATGCTCTCTATCCTCCATTTCACTCCAAATCCCAAAGAAACTTGTGGTGTTGGAGGGCGAGTTATTTCTTTTGGCTGGCCTTGCTACAAAAATCACGTGCTTGATTTTCCTCTTTACAGAATTCATATTGTGTTAATAAAGTACTGTTGATTCCCTCTGGCTGACTCTGCAGGAAAGCTATTCTCACAAAGCTCCTAGTCTGAGTTAAAGTAATCTTGCTTAAAACCAGCCATAATTGTTTCAGTCTCCTAAGTTCAATACTAAGCACAGAAAATATTGCCAACTTCAGTCAGGGTTCGGCATTCTATGAAGGCAGGATAAGCTGACCAAAGGTAAGGAATTCAGTAAATGCAAAGGGAATTTGACCTGGCGTTTCTCTGAGCCAGCTTCTGTATTGCTGACCTCACTCTAAAGAGGATGGAAAGAGAAGAAAAATAACAGAGGAGAGTTTAACCAGAGTTACGCGCTCCAGAGTACTCATTACTCCATCAGCCAGATTCCTCCCCAGATGCGGTGCTGGGCCCTGAAGGGAATTCTTCCTCCACAGGAAGGATTGCTCAACCCAATCTCTTCAACACCAGGTTGACAGGATCACTTTCATTGAAACACTGCAGACAGTCAACAGGAAGCTGACGCTGGAAATAAGCCTCAGGACAGTCTGACTGGAGGGAGATTTTTGAGGCAGAAAAATAGCCTGTGTCATGGCTCTAGTAAACAAGGGATGATGAACAAGTCTAAGAGAGAAGGACAAGCACTAAAAGAAGTGTAAACCTAGGACACAAAAAACTGAGCACAATGTTGGATGCCAGTATCTGTTCTATAGCTTTCAGAGAAGAAAAAAAGGGCAGGATTTCTTGTTCTCAGGCCTGTTTCTGACAAGGATGATTTTACCCCGACACAGATATGTACAGTCAATATGATGAATTCATAGAATCATAGAATAATCAGGTTGGAAGAGACCCACCAGATCATTGAGTCCAACCATTCCTATCAAACACTAAATCATGCCGCTCAGCGCTTCATCCACCTGTGCCTTAAACACCTCCAGGGAAGGTGAATCAACCACCTCCCTGGGCAGCCTCTAACAGTGCCCAATGACCCTTTCCATTAATTTTTTTTCCTCATGTCCAGCCCAAACCTCCCCTGGTGGAGCTTGAGGCCATTCCCTCTTGTCCTGTCCCCTGTCACTTGGGAGAAGAGGCCAGCACCCTCCTCTCTACAACCTCCTTTCAGGTAGTTGTAGAGAGCAATGAGGTATATTTCCCGTTTAAATGCATATGTATAAATTCCCCAGGAATGTTGTGCATATTCTATTACTTTCCAAGGTATAGTTTTAACGTTATGAAACTTTGCAACGGTCAAAACTAGCTAATCTGGAGCTGACTCCAGCTCTCTACTGGACCTTGCCTTTCAGATTAGCTAACCAGCTAATTCCTCACTAACCAGGCAGTTTCTGGTAGATCTGACAAGGCAAACAGCAGAAATACCACAGTCTAGATAGCGCTGTGCGACACCACGCCCTGCTGAGAAGACATTCCCTCCATGGGTAGGGGTGGGATGAGATGGGACAGGACATCCAGATGTCTTCAGGTCCCACCAGGAGATGCTCCCATTCTTACTGCAGAGTGCTTCACAGCAGGCTTACCAGCAGCTTTGTGTTGCAGGAGTCGGGCCAGAAAAAACTAAATAACCTTAGGAGGAATCTGCTTTCCAGGCCCTTTAATCTTATTTCCATTTCCATGCTGTGGTGGGTAAATGTAATACTTGTTTCTCCAGGTTTATAAAAGCTTTCTGTATAGGGTTAGGTGTTATTAACTCTCGCAAGAGTTTAGTTACTTAGGTCAGGATGTGGCTTCTTCCAGTCCTAAGTTGATTCAGATTTGAGCTCTTTTTACAGTTTTGTCTTAGGGGTAGACAGGGACACGCAGAATTAGCATTACCAGAACATTTTGTGAGCTTTAATACTGCCAAATTTTTATTCTGATTTTTCCTCTTTTTATTTTTTAAACTTAGGCTATTACTGCATCTGTAAAATAAACCTTTTTGTTTCTGCTTGGCATTATTCATGACCAAATTACCTTTTCTTTCCAGTCAAAAAATTAACTCTAATTTGCAGTGCTGCCTTCCCTCGTCTGACCCATTTTAAGGGGAAAGTTTCACCAATTCAACCAGGAATAATTTTAGTCAGAATTTTGAAGTAAACAGTAGGTAAAAAAAAAATAAAATAAAATTAATTATCCCCTGTAGTTTACAGCAGGAGGCAGGAAAACCAGGAGTGCTGGCAGAGAAGCTCAACCCAAGTCTGTCTGAAGGAGAACAGAGATGCCTTTTTCCAGTATACTTACTACCTATTGCTATCCTTAAAAGGCCAAGAGGGTCCTTGAAAAGGTAAAAGAGCTTTCTGACAAAGCAGAACAGAACATTTCACTGTGAGAACTCAAGAAGCTTAAGAACAACGGTACTGGGTCAGCCAAAGGTCTACCTTTCCTGGCCAATACCACCACATAACTATTGGAGAGAATTACCACATTCCACATTTAGGTCTGTCCCCTCTGACAACTGTTCCCAACTATTACTTGGCTTTGTAGCTCACTTTGACCATTTCAGATCTCAAGCAGGCATTAGGTACCCAAAAGACCATCTATTGTTTCTAATTATGATAGTTACGATAATAAAGAATATTGCCTTTCGCCACAAACCTTTCACACTCATGCCCTCGTGGGAATGTTTCTTCTTGCACATTGTTGGCGTCGCTACACTTGATCTTAAAGTTTTAAAGCTCAATATTTATCCAGAGCAATAAAGATCCCAATCCTCCAAATGCTTCTCCCTGCAAGTTACTCCACTAAATTATTCCCATGCATAATAAACACATATAGAAGAAACCACTCAGAGGATCAGGACCTTAGATAAAACATAAGTTGTAACATGTCTGTGTCCAAGCCCAGTAAGGGTGACAAGAAGCCAACAGAAATCAATCTTGCTTTATAAGTAATTGCATAGGTTATTTTTTCTGGAAGTGATTTTTCAAATAGCTAAAGCGCTCACACAAAAGGAAAGAAAATGCCTCAGCAAAAACACCTAAAATAAACCAACGCTGCCATTTAAGTAGCTTGAGAGAACCCGTCTCAGGTGGGATTACAGAAACAGGCAAGGACTTAAAAACAACAAGGGGTTTATTTCTTTAGAGAGTTTCCCTCACCCTTTGGTTTTGTTCCTTTTCTGCACAGAACACTCTGCTGTCCCTCCGCCTGGAGCATACAACCATCATTCTTCTACACATAGCCCCTATCCTTTCTTACCCTGAAAAGAGTTAAACCCTCCCTTTCCTCTCCAAAGAACTATTTTTTATTTTCCTGACAAGGCCTTTTATGCAATTAGCCAGCAAAGCCATAGCCAAAAAAGAAAGAATAACACACGTAAAATCATGCCAGAGAACAGAGTAGGTAGTAACTTGTTGAGTCTATTACCAGACAAAATGTTTAAATCAGCGGTGTGTTCTCATAAATCAACAGCCATATTTAGCCTTAACTATAACCATCCCTGAGCAATGTAGAATAGAGAGGAAATACGTAAGAAAATAAATGGTGACTCTCCTAAAACGAGAAGGGGAAGAAGTAGCTGGTAAGACAAGCGCAGGGCAGGGTCATCTCCCCGATATGGAATTTATTTTTTGTGTTAGAACTGAGGTGCTGCAACATTGAGGGCTGAGCAGAGGCTTCAGTAGAGATTGTCCATCACGCTGACTTGGACCACGCTGGGGGGCAATTTGGAGATGTTAAAGAATCATTTAAACATAGTTAAAACCTGGACATTTACGCACATTGTGTGCTAAACCAAAAATTGAGCCCAGAAGAGCCAGAACTCTATGCTACACAATTGGAAACAAAAGGGTTTGCAACGCAGACCATAAAAGATCATTCTTTTTCGATTAAACTTGATGGATCTAAGTTATTATAAGATGAATATGTTTGGAAAGGGGGAGAGAAGAGTAACAGTGAACCAGTCAACATAAAGTAACTCAAGAAACCAGGCAAGAATTTTATCAGATCCTTTTCTTACTTTGCTGGGACTGGAAGATTGTCTCTTTTCACTCCTCCACCTTTGTTCATCCCCTTACCTCTTCCAGCTGAGCTGATTTGATTCAAACTTAGGGCCCCCATTCATTCCAGTTAGATGGCTTTTCTGTAAAGCTGTTTGCCAAACACATGCTATGCTCCTGCTGACAGGATTTCACTGCTCTCCAGAAAAGTAAAGGATTTCTCTCATACCACAGTTTCTAAAGGTCCCTTCTTCAGCAACGTCCTCTGCAGCACAGAAACCTTTAGTAGCTCTGTTAGAGCTGTGGCTGCGACCCAAAGACATCTCTCCTTCTACAGACTCTGTTTGGCACTCAGTTTGATTTGCGCCAGTGCAAACAAGGCTCCCAAACACAGCTCTCTGCTCAGTGACCTGCAGATACACTACAGGGAGCAGGTCACCCCCAAGAACCATCCTCAGCTACTCGTCTGCAGGCTGGGAAGCAGCAGGCTTTGGGGTCCTCAGTCTCTAAGAGTTTCCCTGAGGCACTGCTGAAACGTCTCACAAGGTGGAGGTTTCTTCCTAGCTCTACCCTTCTGTCTCACCCTATTGGATCTCTCTGCAGCCACTGAGTCCAGTCCTATCAAGCAGCCACTATTTGTACAAGGTTCATTTGGTCATTTGGGCAAACAGTTTTACTAGAACTGCATCCGTGTGAAATCTGGTTATTACCATAGGATTTGATTCTACTCTTGCTTGCAGTCCTTAACACACTGTCAACACTCCCACTGAAGAAATCATGTTGGAATTCAGAGTTGCTTCTTCCAGTTCTGGCATTTGCACGTTTTTATGAGACGCTGGAAAAAGCACCATCGGATTACTTTTCTTCTCCTGCAAATGTTGAAACAATAATAAGTAATAGACTGATTGAGTTTTGACTTGCCTAAAAGGCAGGTGTTTCTGACACATACCACGTCTCTCAAATGTATTACACGCTTCAATACTCTTCTTACAAAGGGCTTAAGATTAATACCGTCTCTTCACCCCATCAATGAGCAACAAGACTTTTCCGACCACCAGCTTAACTTTTATGTAGTGCTCACCTTCCAGTGGCATGCAGAGAAAGCACTAGGGTGTGTGAACTTTGTGGGTAATCTGTCAGCTAAATAGAGTGACTGATGCGCAAACAAAGTACTATGAATATTGAAACCAAACACTTGGCAGATAAGAGGAAATGCAGACCAAGTGCTTGTCTTTTTCTTTGCTCAACCAGGAGAGCAATCTAACAAACACCAGTCTGAAATTCACACTCTGAAATTCACACAAGAAGGCCAATGGCATCTTGGCTTGGATCAGAAACAGTGTAGCCAGCAGGTCCAGGGAGGTTCTTCTCCCTCTGGACTCGGCACTGGTGAGACCGCTCCTCGAATCCTCAAGAAGGTGAGGGCCCCTCACCACAAGAAGGATGTTGAGGCTCTGGAGCGAGTCCAGAGAAGAGCAATGAAACTGGTGAAGGGGCTGGAGAACAGGCCTGATGAGAAAAGACTGAGAGAGCTGGGGCTGTTTACCCTGGAGAAGAGGAGGCTGAGGGGAGACCTCATTGCTCTCCTGAAAGGAGGTTGTGGAGAGGAGGGAGCTGGGCTCTTCTCCCAAGGGACAGGGGACAGGGCGAGAGGGAATGGCCTCAAGATCCACCAGGAAAGGTTTAGGCGTGACATTAGGAAAAAATTTTTCACAAAAAGGCTCACTGGGCACTGTTAGAGGCTGCTCAGGGAGGTGGTTGATTCACCTTCCCTGGAGGTGTTTAAGGGGCAGGTGGACGAGGTTCTGAGGAACATGGTTTAGTGTTTGATAGGAATGGTTGGACTCGATGATCCGATGGGTCTCTTCCAACCTGATTGTTCTATGATTCTATGATTCTCTGGGATCTCTACTGGGCTAAAGTCCTACATTGACTGTAGCTACAACTCAGCTGCTGGAGTCAATGAACAACACAGGCACAGGTATAACGCTCCTCTACTCTAGCATTCCATTTTCAGTCTGGTTGCTGACTACAGGAACCTCTGCAGGTCCACCTTCTGCAAGCCTTGGTTTACAGCATGTTTATTGTGTCATCAGTGCCACAGAGGCGGAACCATGAAGGATTTCCACCATAAAGCTCTCCTTTAAACATCCAGCAAAACAAAACAAGGGTCAAATTCGAATCACATTTTTGCATCACTTGGATTAATTCTCTTTCAGTTTTACTACCTTAGAACTGACCCTAATTATGAATACTTCATTGTTTCTAGGAAGTTTCAAAAAGGGGGTGTTATTTAAAATTATTTCAACAGTTGTTCTTGTAAATCAAGATCAAAATCATTCTATCTGTTTGCTAGAATCTCCTAATTCAAGAGCTGTTCACTGTTCCAAGCAGGTCATGCCTGGCAGGACCCTCAAGTAATAAATCACATACAGCTTACCAGATCAAATAAAGATACAGAAATACCCCTGGCTCTTCACTGAGTGCATCCTCCTGGCTGCTCATTTCATTCTGCTATTTTGTCATTGTCAGCAGCTTTAAAACAAGCTTAAAATAGTTCAGGTCCAGTTGAATCCAAAGTAGTCTCTTATGCAAGTGCACCAGACAAGCCATTGTGATAATTCCGAGTAGAATGCTGCCAAAAAAAGTGAATAGAGAATGAAAGTTGAGATTCATTACATTTAGAATAGACTTTTGACCAGAAAGATCAATGAATGCAATTTTCTGTGCAGATTTACAGGCCAACTGAATCCTTGGTTTAACCTCTGAACTTGGAAGGCTTCATAAAGAGAGGAATTTGTCTAAAAGGGTCGTGCGTGCATATGTTTTCCAAGATTACAAGGCTGAAGCTGTGGTCATTCAGACCTAGAAACAAACGAGGAGAACCCACAAGAGGTCAGATAGGGTAATAAGAAGGAAGAATACAGCTCCCTGAGTATTAGACAGCGATTGATAGGCTGAGCATCGGTACATAGGAAAAGACGAACTCCAGGAAAAAAAAACCAAAAAACCACAGATGTCCCTAAAGAATTAGCCCAGCTCAAACATGTGGTAGCTGCCTGCTCTCAGGTCACTGATGACCATGGGAAATGACATTCTGCATTACCCTCAACCAAAAGACCCTGTCCTTGGGCAGTTGACTAGTTAGTAAATGGCTGACGCTTTTCTTCCACTTGTGTGGAAAGATTGGCATTGCCTTCTCTCTACCTCAAGTTATTTTTCAGCATAAGTGGAAAAAAAAAAAAAAAAAAAAAAAAAAAGATGAGATGAGCCACATCATCACAGCTGCACAAGTTATGAGCAGAAGAATCACACAAGATACAAATTATAAACAAGCCGGAACTCACTTCCAAATTTCAAAATTTGATCGAGTTCCTACAACACTCAGATATATACACTCATCATACGCGTCCAGAGGGTAAATATTTCCATCTTCAAGAGCCGTAAAGTGAAAACATCACACAAATACCAAATGTGACACTAATAGATATTGAAAGCTGGCACTGATAACACGTTCAGTGGGCGGTGGACTCCAAACTGATTCTTCACCCGCAGCGTATGTTGCCTTTTCTTCCTCCCAGCTGGCATTTGTAAAGCGGCAACAGCGTTAATATCAGATTTTGAGAAAACTGTTGCTCCGAGCCAGACTTAAAGCAACATTTCAAACAAGACTGCATTTAACATAAAATTGAGCTATTTTACTTGGTGTTTGTAAAAAATGAAACACCGTCTAACGTTAGATAAACTCAGTAATCCAGGGGTTTGAAGCCAAAAATCCCGTTGTTAATAGACTCTCTTAATAAATGCACTAGCAATGACAATTCTTTGTTCGCACAAACTGGTTTCTGGGAATGCAGTGGCCAAACTTGTGCATCTGTTCGCATACAGAAGTAGGAATTGTTGAACCTGTAAGTCAGAGCTTTCAATCACAGACAAATAGCTGTTTATTCTTTTGCAATTTGTATTACACTAATACTAGCTAGGAGCGCAACCCCTACACATGGTGCTATAGAAACATAAATGATGCTCTGCTTCTAGGATCTCAGTTTCAAATTGAGTCTGTGTCTTAAGAGTAGACTAGAAAATTCCCTTAAGGTACCGGTTGTTTAAAAAAATTAAAGCATTTTTTATGAATCACATTGACCTTTCTGAGCTATTTTCTTCTCAAGGGAAATTTCATTTCATTTAGAGGAAACATTACCATTCTATTTGAAAGTAGCACAGAGATTTTTTTTCTGAAGTGTCAGAATTTTCTTTGGAACAGAAAATCTTTCCATTATTACTGAACAAACAGAAAATCTTACTTATCTAACCTAAAAGCTACAAAAGAGAAAGAAGCTAAATAATCTTATCAATATAAATGGCCTTTGGACTGCAGTTATTTATATCTTTTTTATCTCTTTCTAGAATGTCTGGAAGTACCTTATGTCCTTTGTGCCATCTATGAGGACTCGCCACAAAGTCACTAATTACCCCCCTCACCACCTAATCGTGCAAGTGTCTTGGAAAGGGCAAGGTTCAAGGCCAGGTTGAATGAGACTTTGAGCAACCTGACCCAATGGGAGGTGTCCCTGCTCATCACAGGGGGTTGGAACTGGCTGATCTTTGAGGTCCCTTCCAACCCAAACCGTTCTATGAAATTTGAGGGTGGAGATCCTCAAACAGAAATACAACAGAGAATTTGGAGATCAAAACCTGACTTAAATAAAATCAATATTTTTTTTTTCCAAGCTAGATGTTGAAAGTAGAGAGCAGAGCTATAAACACAGCCTCTTTAAGTCTCTTAGCTATGAAGTCTTAGGCAGTCCTAAAAAAATCCCTAAGAGCTTTCAAAGTTTGATGTGCCATGGGACAAGAGACATGGATTGGTTACTGTTTTAACGATCCTACCAGACAAAAAGCCACTATTATAAAAAGCAATCCAGATCTCTGTTTTGGAATAGGAGGTGAGGGAGGGCATGCTTCCCTACCATCTAACATCTCATCATCTAACATCTCATTCATCTACATCATCAGCAGATGAAAGGCAATTGATTTTAATTCCTTTTTCATTTCTGTTTCTCACACAGGCATATCACAGGCAGCTTTCCTGACTATCCTAGCAAAGAGAAAGGAGGTTCAAAAGCTCTTCTTTCTGAGAAGACTCCAGAGCAGGTACTGTCACTCCTACTCCTCTCATGAAAGATGTCTCTGGAATTGGGGGTGGAAACTCCACTAAATGTGTGTCTATAAGTAGGATTTTTTCATAGCAATGGCCTCTCAATGGTTGAGAGGAGACCTCATTGCTCTCTCCAACTACCTGAAAGGAGGTTGTGGAGAGGAGGGTGCTGGCCTCTTCTCCCAAGGGANACACCAGCAGCCTTATAGTTAAAAAGCTTTTTGCTGCAAGCACAAGGACTGTTTTCTCCCAAAACTGGTTCCCTTTCAGGCTGTGCAGGCAATTAGTCCTAGGAGAAGGTGCTCAAGCATAAGACTTAGACTGACAAATGTCTGCGGGAGCTGAGAGGGAAGGTCAAGTTCCAAAATCCATGTAGTTCGACTGCTGCTACCTGCTAACAGAAACATGCATTAAACAGCTTTGGTTTAAAATAGGCATCTAAAGCTACCCTAGAGGCTGAAATCGGTTCCAGGATCAACACAGTCTAGCAATAACTATGTTAGTTTAAGCAGAGAAGAGTTTCTTATGCAGGGAGGTCTAAACCTTGATTTACTGCCAAGGATCCCTTCAGTGAGCTTGAACAACAGTCATGTTCAAGCAAAGGAAGTATCTTAGTTTATCATATGTATCTTTGTAATGAATGAAGCTTTTCCTAGTAAAGAAATCTCTCCTGGCTCCCCTAACTAAGAGAAGTGGCTGATAATCTCTTCCTCCGATCATCCAAGTGTCACACAGAGAAAGTGATTAAGACCAGCTGAGACAGTGGTCAGCACTTGAAGCTGTTTCCACCCACCGCAATGACCTTAGCAGGATGATGAGCCTGTTGAGGGAAATTATAAACAGGAAGCCCTGCACACAGAAGCAGGATTTGGCCCCTCAGTGAACCAGGCGTGTTCTTGTGGGCTAGGAAAACTAAATGGTCAAAAAATTTGACCCGGTCCTTAAAATAAACTTCCTTTGTTGAGACAGACTGTTGTATTCAGTAGTTGCAGCCGATGGTCTAACACAGGTAAGGTAAAAAAATATTTGGAATTTGGTCTTTCCTGGAATCATAGGGAAAAGCCTGGGACATAATAGCAGTCTTCAGTGTGGTTTGAGACGATGTAAATTCAGACTAGCTCAGCATTAAGCACAGTACTCTGACCATTAGTTTCTTTGCTTACAAAAAGATGCAAAGAAACCCCTACAAACAGCTCTCCACGCCTCGCTGAAACAGAGCTCAGAGCATGCTCCTGGTTTTAACCCAATCCAGAAAACACCAAGGTCAACCCCCTGGCCTCTGTTTAAGCCGTTCTGCTGTTCAGCCCTAGAGTAAAAGAGGCCCAGTTAGGTTTTTAGCTTCTAAAGTAGAAACACGTTGAATCAAGAAGGCTTTTTCGCTTGCTCCAAGGAGCAGGAGACTAACCCCAGCAAGCACGGCTTATTGCTGGAGAAGGCTTCAGGGGACTTCAGGCTCATTAGATCTGCCGCCAACAAGGATAAACACAACATTATATGAAATTATACTGAGTGAAACTGAATATAGGAATACATTCCGGTGAAATAATTTTCTTCTTGTCCTACTCCCAGCTTTAAATTCCCTCCTTCAGCTATTTTGCTGTCTTTCCTGGGTGTCTGCTTTCTCTTTGGACAAAAAATTAAGGAAACCAAAGTCTAGAGAGATTATGTTACTATCTCATTTGCCTTACACAAAAGAAAAATACTCTTTCAGGCCTGTTCCACAATTTTTCCACAAATTTTCACTAGCAATTATCTGCTTTTCAGAGATTTTTCAGGCCTGTTTTTAAGTCTCATTTTAGTGAGCACAACCAGGAGCAGAACACATTCCACATAACCCGAGCAGATATTAAGGATGCAGTTGGCAAAAGGAAGTTCAGTACATTCCTAGTTGTATCTGAATGTCAGACAAGTAAAATATTTTTTGTTCATCTGAGTCAGCCTGAATATTAAAAATCCCTAGGGCAAGTAGGTTTGTTCCACACTGATCTACTGGGCAACATCATAAATGAAATCCTGGCCCCAGTGAAATTAATAGGTGCTTTGTCCTTGACTTCAGGGCAGATGAGATTTCACCTCTTGTATATATTACTTTCTGTGAATGGGTTGGTTACTCCCAAGTTAAACTCCATGAAAAATCAAGACCAAACTGTATTTAAAAAGTGAGCATTTTATCAGACTTGGGTAAAGACACTTTGGGGAAAATAAAATACAAATTAATCACTTCACGATCCATTGCTGCATTATTATACATTCTATATTTCTTTCTCCTTTGACAACTCTGACCTTACTTGACTTTGTAGCCTAGCTGGCCTTCTGCACAAACTGCTCTCATGACTTTTTTTACAAATACCTTTCTAAAAGTTATGCCAAAGAGATGCCAAAGCACAATGCAAGGGACGTAGAAGTGATTCAACCGAGGAGTCTGTTGACTGGTGTGCTACTCAGATACAAGAATTTCATCCCAAACAGTTCTGTTTTCTAGGAAAAACTTTTTTGTCTTGGATTTCATAATAGCTTCTTCTTCTGACTTAATACTCAAAGAGAGCACATTTTCCTCCAGGAACGCTAAGCTATGTGCATGGAAAGCGTTTCACTTTGAAATTGATTTAGAGCCAGAAATGCAAGGTTCTCAAGCTCCTTCACCCACAACAGCTGCAAATCCAGAATTCCCAAACTCAACACTATCCCTGCATTTCATTTATGCCCACAACACTAAGGTGACAAGAAGTTCAAGTTATGTCCTCTTTCAAGGGATGAGGAGAAGACTTATTCTTGAGGAAGAACATTTACCTTGAGCATCAGCTTGCTTGAGCCAATGTAAAGCTTTCTACAGCCAAGGAACACAGAACGCAAGCAAGTCCTACTGGCAGCAACTGCAGTTTACAGAGACCTGGCTCATAAAGCAACATCAAGCATTTTTCTTCATAGGCTGCACTTCATTTTCTCTTCCCCCCCCAAAAAAAAGGGATTTCCACCACAAAAGTCTGGAAATGCACTTAAACTGATCTATGACTAGAAAAATCAATTTGTCTTTGTGGGCTATCAGATTAGTGAAAAACATCTTTGCAGCCTTGGAAAAAAACATTACTGGACAGCAGTCATCACTAGCTTGACAGACATGATCTTACAACAAGACTAAGAAAAAAAAAAGGAGACTAAAATTCCTTTGTTTTTACTGATGGTACATTCTCTTCCCCGATATTAAGAGCTTTTTAAGTGCTTTCAGTATGATTTCAAAAAGAGGCAACCTAGGAAAGGGCAATATAAAATAATTTAGGAAGACATCTGCTTTTATTTCCACTATAAAGTTTTCTTCAGGGAAAAAAATCTGTATTATAATGTGGGTGAATTGCTTAGTATCTCTAACTAACCTTTGCTTGCCCTTCCCTTTCCTCTTCTTTTGTTAGATTCTTCAGGCATCTTCTTGTAGCCAGAGGGAAAATTGTTCTGTACTGAAGAATACAAACCAGTCAAGGTTAGATAAGCAGCCAGCTTCACCCCAGCTCCCAATCCTCTGCAATTATGGAGCTGCTTAGAGCAGAGGTGAAAGCAAAGCTGGGGAAGCTACGTCAAAAGAATATACAGGAGAAGGCGTATCTGACACAGGAAA
>WAAB01013745.1:0-43640 GCA_013389865.1 Piaya cayana
ACAGCTTCCCTGGGCAACCTTCAAAACTCCTGGCTACGGCTTTTTAAAAAAAAATGTTAGCTATATGAATAATTAGTGCCTGAACTCCATATAAATTTGCTCGTCTTCTCAGGTGAAATATGCAGTATAGTGGATTTTGGTACAATACTAGTTCTAGCAGCAGTCATACCTGCTGGTTTCTTAAGGTGTTTTATTACAACAGATGAAAAAATTCCCCAGAGGCACGAAAGATCAATACTTGAGCAGTTTCATACAGTGGAAACCAGTGAATGAATAGGCAGTCCAATAATAGGAATTTCAGACTTTAACTGAATTGGAATTGGTATTTGAGGATCAGTATTCACGTGCTCACCCATTTTGCAAGGCGGTGAGTGATTCTGACCTTCATATTGCAATATGCAGCATTCTGCCTCTGGTATGAGACAGCATGTGCTGCATTTAGTTACAGAGTTTCCCAATGCATGGATTTCCTCCCTTTAAATCACTACGCCCTTGGGTATACTCTTTAATATTGCCCAGTATGACTGCAGATGCTTTCTTCCCTGTTTGTTCCTGTGTGCCTTCCCCCCCCCCTCCCCCCCCCGCTTATGCTAAGTTATTTGCTTGGAGATTAATTTATGGAAATGACTTCCACAAGCTGTTAGGTAGCATCTCGGAGACCTTCAAGTTAACCAATAGAAAAGAGGGAGCTCAGTTTGCAAGGGCTAACATACAGAAATTTGGAGAATGCTTCCTGTTCCTGCTTGCCATGTTAGTAGGGGTGAAACATCAGAGTAATGTGAAAGAAATAAGAGGGCAGCACTACTGTCCTCAGAAGGGAAAGTAGGCAAAACAATTTTGTGTGGCTTCTGTCTTTTAATACCTACTCATTCACTTTAGTACACCTGATTTGTATTTTCTTTGCGTTTGTGGAAGACTCCAGGTTTTACAACTGTTTTTAACATGTGGGATTGAGAGGGGGTGTTTTTTCTATATATATAGAAGCACTAACTTCTGGTTTTCTAGAAGGATAATCAGTGAATGGTTCACAGACCAGTATTGGCTGGTGATGATACAGATTGGAAACAACCCCTAGGCTGACTGCAATGTTTTCTTGGATTTTTTTAGGAGTATAAGGGATTAATATGAAAATGTGCAGTTTGCCAACTGAGGAAAATGTTTATGGTAACTTTTTTTGGCTCAATTCTGACTTTCTGAAAAAAATACTTAAATTAACAAATGACTTGCTCCTTTTTCTGGTCTGGTTAGTTCTTTCAGAGTCTGTGCTGAGATACATTTCACAAATGGATTCTGAGGTTTCTTTTTTTAATGGCTGACTTACTGGATAAAAAGGCATAGCTTGGACTGTTTTGTTTGTAAATGGCAGTGGTAAAAAAGTAATCCTAATAAAACTGTGTGCACTGGCTGCTATAAACTTGGTGTGAGGTTTTTGGTGTTCTGTTTTTTGTGGGGTTTTTTGTAAGTTCTGTTTGGAAGACAGAAATCCCCTCCTTTCTCGGCAGTTAGGAGAGAGGCCACAAATCTAAGCTGCAGCTGTGTGTCTTGACTGGAGGTCTAGATGTTTGTTCTGTGATTGAGGTATGTCTTTAGCCTCCATATGCACTCTGGATGTCTGGTTAAGGACAAGTAATGGACAACATTGCCAATCCTCTCTTGCTCTGTGTAGTAGTAGCGGCAAGAATCTGCTTGTCTATGTGAAAGGGTCTTCCTTAGCTGTTACAGTCTCTAGTGCTTTCTCACACAGTAAGGTTATAGATGCCCAGGAAGTGCTGCAACCAGAATATGTGGGCAAAATGTACCTTCCCTATTCCTCTGGAGGATCAGTTTTATTCTACTACACTGATAGTTGTATCTTTCCAAGTGACCTTCCTCACAAACCTGCATTCAGATGATCCACTGAAGCTCTGGATATGGGATGCCAGGCAGAATGGTTTGCGTTGGAAGGAACCTTAAATATCATCGAATCCAACCTGTGTGACAAGGGCAGGGACACCTTCCACCAGACCAGGCTGCCCAAGGCCACATCCAACCTGACCTTGAACAATTCCAGGGATGGAACATCCACAGCTTCCCTGGGCAACCTGTGCTGGTGTCTGACCACTCTCATTGTGAAGAATTTCTTCCTTGTCTAGTCAAAATCTTCCTCTTTCCAATTTATAGCCGTTCCCTCTAGTCCTATCACTCCATGCCTCAGTAAAAAGTCCCTCCTCATCTTTCTTGTAGCCCCATCGAGTACTGGAAGGCTGCCATAAGGTCTCCTCAGAGCTTTCTCTTCTCCAGGCTGAACAACCCCAACTTTCTCAGCCTGTCCACATATGGGAGGTGCTCCAACCCTCTGATCATCTTTGTAGCCCTTTGCTGGACACCATACTCCAAGTGGGGTCTCACGAGGAAGGAATAGAGGGGCAGAATGCCCTCCTTCGACCTGCTGGCCACACTTCTTTTGATGCAGTCCGGGATACGGTTGGCCTTCTGGGCTGCGACTGCACATTGCTGGCTCAGGTCAACCTTCTCATCAAACAGCACCCCCAAATCCTTCTGTGCATGTCTGCTCTCAATCACATTATCCCCCATTCTATATTGAAACAACAGATTCCCCCAATCCAGGCATAGGACTTTGCACTTGGCCTTGTTGAACCTCATGAAATTTACACAGATGTCAGCTTCATGCTTCTACTCTCTGCTCTCCACAATATGCTGTGAGTTCTGGAGATTCCATGGATTCATGGTGAGAAACCCAAGGCTCTGAACCCAGTGAAATGTCAGACTTTAAAATTCAGAGAGAATGCCTAATGATGGGGAGAAAAAGTCTCGCCATAATCATTTAGGTGCTAGACAGTTTCCTTTCTGTGGAATGGTTATCTGGGAGAAAGGGAATCATTTACTTTGTGCTTTTCCTGTCAGTGCCGGCTCTGACTGAGGGGAAGTGGAAGCTCAGACCTGGGATGTGAGAGGAGAGGGTTGCACTTAATCCTCAGTGAAACAGCTTTGGCATAGGAAGTTTTATCACAGGTGAAAATTTCTTCTGCCTCTCTGTGGCAGAGAGGGTGCTTGGAGGATGCTTGGTATTCATCATGTGTTGGTATTTTGTATGTTTTGACTGAATAAACCCAAGCTACTTCAATTTCCTACTATTGTTGAGTAGTCTAGAGCAACGCTGTCCAGTGCTTGGTGTTTGTATTAGTAAGACTTCTGAATTGTTTTTCACGTGTTTGTGTATGTGCAGCAAAAGTTGCAGTTTGAACTTCAGTGATTTTACTCTTTTCCAGAATTATGCTCACTATTTGTGTTATTAAGCAGTGGAGATTCATTTTGGCACACTGAAAAAATGCGGTTATCTTGAGTATCTTGTTTCCTTGACAGTGCTCTACTGCTTACAGGTTTCAACAAAGAGTATGCCACACTAACAGAGCAGGCATGAAATTAAACTGAGTTTTCAGTTTTATTTTTGTCAGTTTGACAATGTGTCATGTTCAGCTTTTCTGTTGCATAGTTGTTTTTCTCTTGTGCTGAAGAGACATCTATAAGTATTACTAGAACAAGAGAACACTGGATTTGAAGAAATTTAATAGGTATTAGGGCATGCATGCCAGTTCTGAGAGCTTCTCTAAAGCTGCTTCTTGCGCACTGTAATTGCAATCTGATTTACAGAAACATTACGTAGAAACATTATGTTCTCTTCTGCTTATGACTTTCAGACTTTACAGCTGGGCAGAGCTCTTAATCTTGCAATGCTGTTTGGTTCTGTGAAATAGAACCAGAGGCACCAAATGGTCACATTGGACTAGGTGAGGTTACCATGCCCCTTGGCTAAAGACACGCCTGTTGAAGTTAGCTCAGTTCTGACAGAGATACCCTATTCTAGTCCCCTTTTGTTAAAAGGCTGGCTTTAAATATTACTTTCAGCAATAGTGTGTGACATAAATCCTGTCTAAATAGAGCTTGTTTACAGGCCTTATTACAAATAAGAGAAAGAAGAGAAATAAGTCTCAGTATGAATTAAAAGCGTTCTTTTGAATGTGACAGGGACAGAGTAAGTTAATCCTGCAAAAAAATCCCATGTACCTAATTCTGTGCAGCTGTCCGCCTTAATGGGAAGGGCACAGATACTTTTTGTTGTTCACAGTGAGGTGTGGAAATGCAGCATCTCGCTGACTGTGCAAGTAACAACCTTTTTCTGATTCTGTTCCCAAGGAATGCTCTAATGTTTGTGGTGTTATGGTACGTGCCAGGGCTATCTGCTTTACTGGGCTGCAGCCCATAAACCAGAACAGCTGCTTTGCATCTTGCTTTCTTTGCCCTTTTCCTCTCATGTTAAGAAAGCTCCATGTTTGGAGGAGTGCAAAGCACTCTGTGCGAGGAAGATAACTATAGACTTGGTGTTTTTAGGAGAGGTCTTGGCTCTATCGCCAGCTGCTGTCAGCTTGCTCTGGACTTTGTTACAGGACTGATAGTGCTCTTGAAAAGCCAGATCTTTGTGCCCCTGTGTGTAAAGTGCTACAGACGGGCTGAGGAGAGTTCTGTGTGTGTGGAACATGTTTATGCATGTGTACTCTACCCTTGAGTAAGGCACCGTTTCACTGTTTGAGCGAATTTAAATGCCTAGGGAGGTGGTCTGCATTGGCAACTGTAGGAAACGAAAGAAAGGTTGATGGAATGGACTGAGGCAGATGAGCAGTATACAAAACATGAGAACTTGGCTGAGGGTGTTTTTGCATTTGGGATTTATGGTAAATGTCCCTGATTATGACTTTGTTGTTCTTGGAGCGAAGAAGGTTTCTGGCTATGCGGATGGTTGTGTGGGTGGAACCAGTTCTCATACAGATCAGATATGTTGATGTCATCTTAAATGGTGAGGTTGTGATGTTCTGCACTCCTTCTAGGTATGCTCCCAGTCTCTTGGGTAGCCGCTCTGAAATTAGGCACCATTCCAGCAGGAGCAGCTGCCTTTTCATGGCAAAGCATATTTCTTGTAGGACTTTATAGAAGGGCTAAGGAAGACAGGATTGAAAACTTCACTGTCTTTGCAGACTAGGCATTGAATAGGTCTTCTGCAGAAGATCAGGGACTAGTCTTCCTGCCCTCTTGTAGCTGCATATTCTTGTCCCCCACCACTCTGTGGAGAAACATTGCTTTGTTAGGAGTCGCTTAGTGAAATATATCGCTAGTAGTACCTACTGGAAAGAAATGAATCAGTCCAACTAGATAGAGAGGATGCTGGATCCCAGCTGGGATTTTTATAGCGTAAAAAAATATGAGGAGCGTTCTGCGGAGTTGGATGATCTGTTTTCTAGTAACTCTCTCTGGGGGTATTTTCAGACATGCAGCCTGATCCGTCTTAACACTATGCTCTGATGGTTGTTGGGATGGTATCCGGCCAGTTGCTGCCAGTGAACTGACAGTCCCACTCTCCCCGCAGTTCAGGAGGCAGAGAGGAACGGAGGGCGAAAGGAGGAAGAGCAGTTCCATTGTGGTTTACTAGAGATGAGATAGCTCAAGCCCTGTCTTGTACATCAAGCTTAAAGGTCCTGAATCACTTCCTGGTCACTGGGGTTCCAGAATTGCTTTCAGGTCAAAGTTGGAGAGAGCTTTAAGCTCTTGCTTTTAACTCCTGCCTCTTAGCTAACACGTCTTTAAAGTCTGTGGTTAGTTGGTTTGTGGCCCTGAAGGGGGGTTATCTTTTGTAAGTTCTGTGCTTAAGTATAGGAAGAGTCTGAGTTACTGCCTCCCCATCATCTCTTGTATTAAAGCAGGTAGAAATATGGAAGACTATGCTATTTTACACTTCTTCCAGTTGGGCTGTTAAGACAAGCTGGGGTTTCATCCTTCTATTGATCTGTTATTGGGTGTTATTTCTACCACTTTATCAGGTGAAATAGCATCTTAAAAGCACTCTTAGTCACATTTTTATTTAGTACTTAAGCCTCCATTCTGGCTTCAAGAATCTGCTGTAAGGTCTTTTTCAAGTTTAGGGCACAGTGTGAATGGAAGAACAACAGGTTTGCTGGATATTCACTGAGTTATTTCTAACTACTTGTGGTGCTTCCTGAATGAGAGAAATATTTGGGAGTTGCACTGGTTCATGACGAACTGGGAAGGGTAGCTGTGCTGTCCAAAGAAGCCTATTTATAGCATCACACAGAGCCAGGCACATGGCAGTTGCATACCAACAGATCTCACCCTTGTGAAGAGTTTGGGTAAGTCCCCTGATCATTGGCTTTTTTTCCTTCACAGTTGAAGTTGGGCTCAAACTGATCTAGGAAGAGGCCGTAGATATGGCTTCTCCTTTCCTGCCTAGTTCAGGGAGGTATACACTGGGCATTTAATGCCGGTACTCAAGCAAAGTCCTTGTTCTGATCCCTGACTTAGTTAAAACAAATAAGTAAAGAAATGTAACACACAATTCATACATACATTGTTCTCATAACCTTCACTTGGTGTCCCTCAGTCTAAAAATACTTACTGCTTGTGTGTGATTTCAAGGACTGAAATTTTGCTTATTTTCATCAGGAGGCTGACAGGTTTCTGTAAGGTTGTTATTCATGTAATAGTGTAGAAACAAGAAAATTTGGCTGAATGATGGAATGTTTAAAATCTGACTCTTAGTAAGCTGTTTACACGTTGCACATTTCAGCACAAAGATATTCTTCTTGAAAAGCATAAATATTAATGCAGTTTCTCCCCTGTCCCTTTAGGCCATTTTTGGTTTGGTTTTTCCTGGGTCAGGAATCACGCAAAAGGGCATGTAAGGTACTACAAATGGATGTCTCCTCATGAGTATCCTCATGGGTGCTCATGTGCTAGTCATCTTTAGATCCTTGAGGCAGCAGTAGTAAGACAAATCTCTTTGCGCTGCAAGTTCCCTTCTCCCTTCAGAATCTTTCAGGACTAAGCCATTTCTGTCTGCTTGTTACTGTACACTGATCAAACAGTTTTGTTTCCAGTGTCTAAATGGCTTCAGGATTTAGACTTGAAAGACTTGCTTATTTACCTCATTTTGTTTTGCTCTGTCAAGGTTAGCAACACATCAACTCTGGAGACAGTGTGTTCGAGGTTTGTAGCACAGCAGCTTTGGAGAGAGCAGGTCCACGTGTGAACACTGCTTGGAGGGAGCTCTTGTCAGAGCAGTTTAAAAGCTGCTTGTGCAATATGATTCGTCTTGAGAGCCTCCATACAGAAGAACGAAGCTAATTGTAGATTCTGCTTTTTATATCATTCAAAGCTCACCACCTCAATGCATCTAAGGTGCACCAGCAGAAGAGAGAGCTTTTGCTATGGTAACCTCTTGGAATGTTGTCCTGTTGTCTGGCAATCCCAGGGGGAAAAGGACTGCCCTTACCATATGCACTTTTGTAGAGCTCAACATGTGATCAAATACTGTGGCAAAAAGCTGAGCCTGGAGAACAACTGAGTGCACAAACTGTGTGATACTTGGGTGCTCTTGGTGTTGTGCTGGCAGAAACTTGGAATCTTGGGTGGGGCTTTTTTTGGCAGCTGCGTATCTCAGTGGTTGAAGACAGTGATGGTGAAATCACAGAGATGCTTCCATGGAAAATTTTTAAAAGGCTAATGAAAGCAGTTGCCATTAGTGAACTTGTAATATTCGGCTGCTTTAGGCTTGCAGAACTATTAAGTTGACGTGGTGTTCAAGCAGCACCTTTTCAGTTATGTTCTCAAGTTTAGTGAAGCTTGTCACAGGTGCTCTCTGTAACACGCTGGAGTTCTGGTATTAACTGAGCTGAGCTCTTGCCAGCAGGCTCTGGCAAGAGTCTGAAGAGGAGCGCTTCCCAGTTCACCTGGCTGTGGAGTCGTGATAAATGGTTGGTTGGCAGGCTGTGGTGTTGGAGTAAGGGTGGAGGCTACCTGCTATGTGATGTTGCCTGCTCCTTTGCATTTCAGGGTGATAACTGGGACTGGAAGTGGTCTTTTCATGGTCTTTCTAGGTTTTTTGGTTTGTTACTGTTTGGCAGGTGATCTGTGGTATGATGGCAAGAAGTTTTGTAGTCCTTTCCAAGACTTGCCCAACCCTAAGAGCAAGAATTTTTTGTGTCTGGTCTACACTAAATTCATTTCTCCTGCCCTTTATTGTTCATTCCTCACTTTACAAGCTATTTGAAGACCAGAGTTTGACCATAAAAGTAATCGCAAGAGGGTGCAGATAAAATCTTAAAGAGAAGTTGTCAGTCAACAAGGGGATTGGGGAACGTATTCTAAGATGTGCTGGGGTAATAGAAAATTCTGAATATGCAAGAAGAGGAAAGGTGTGTCAAGAGGAAGAAAGGAAAAACTCTTCTAGAGGCTTAAAGATGACTGTAAAAGCATATTTCCTAGCTTGTCTGGTTTTTATAGGGGAATAAAAGCTACAACAGTTAGAGAAGGTTCCATTTTAAGAATTCCCTGTATTCACGGGTCACAGGCTGACTTGGCGTAGCTGATAGCTGACGTGTGAGCGTTTCAGTTTAGGGTCATCAGTTCAAACACAGCCTTGGTCAGCAGTGGAAGAAAACTGTTACCACGAGAGGTTTCTTAATGAAGTGAGCTGGCAGTCTGTCAGGCTCTTAGGGCATGAGTTTCTGCAAAACTACCATAGATGGTACTTGCAGATAACCTTAGAGTCAAAGAATTAAGCAGGTGTCAATGATAATCCAAAGAAACGAAGTAGGCATACAGGGAGTAACAGGCATTGGGCACTCATGCTTGTACAGCTGATAAATGGAGTGTTTATACATTCCTTCTTGAACTTCAAATGAGAAAAACTAGTCAGTAAGGCAGTGAGAAGCTTCTAACTACATTTACATTTTCACTGTTCAGATAAAAATAGAAACCCATAATGATAACGTTGCTGGGTAGGCTAGGCAAGAGTAGAGCTGTGCTTCCATGGTCAGAATAGACAGTCATTGAGTTCCTTTTCCAGTCACCTTTTTCTCTGTACCTCATTACCATGTTTTTGGTTCCAGTATTTTTCAAAGTCCTGCTTAGTTTACACTGGTATATACTGTTTGTCAGAGACGCTGTTCTGCTGTGGTAAGACTGAGGCTGACTTTCCTTTGTTGGACTCAGTAGCCAAGTGTGTAATTTCTGGGAAAAACTAAGGACCTCCTCTGTCCTCTTAGGATGTCCTTGCCCTTCTGCCTGCCCTCAGAGTGAAGGTGATAGCATACTTTACTTTTGTTGCTATTGTTTGGAGTTAAATTTAATAATTGTCTTCTCCAGTCCACTCATCTCTGGTTTGTTGTTTTGGTTTGGTTTTTTTTTTTCCCTACCCCCACCCTCCCTTGCACAGTCTAAGCCAAGCCAGGCACCTCTATTCATGCAAACCTAGTTATTGCTTAGGGAAACCATGATTCAAAGTAACTGGCCCTGAAGCTTCTGAATATAGCAATGCTAAAGCCTGTTCTGCCTGGAGATGTTAACTCAAAATAGGTCTCAAAACAAATATACTTTTTCCTCTTCTCCCTTGCTACCCTAATCTTGCCACATTGTGGTTGGAAATCCTTTTTGAAAAGTTTGACAGATCTGGATACTTCCTTTGACTGAAATCAGTGTATGCTCTGAAACATATGGTCCTGACATGAAATCTTTTACTTTAGCGACGAGAAAACCACTGCCACATCACCAGGGTTTTGCATGCTGTTCAGCCCCTTCCCTCCTCCCCTCTGTGTGTGACGGGGACAAAACCCATCATATTCAGTTTTCACCAAAATACTTGTATGCGCTCTAAGAACCTCATCTGAGAGCCTCATGGCTCACTTCCATGCTTGCATGGTATTTCGCTTGATCTGCCCTTACTCTTTAAAATCACAGATGATAGATTCCTGCTTTATACCTGCACATCTTTCGTTATCTGCCAAAGAGCACATAATTTAATGGATGAATTAAACTCTCTGTCCAGCCTTCATTGGTAGGTGGTGACGTAGGTGCGCATAATTGAAACTCATTGATTTCCCTGGAGTGCAAAATTGAAAAGCAGGAGGTTAGCCAGCAGGATATGTGCTCTCATTCTAAAGAAATATATGTGTGTGTATATGTAGTGAATATGTATAGTGAAGTAAGGGAGCAAAAATGCTGAAGCAGCTTCCTTTGCTGCACCACATAAGTGATGGCAGCCTCAGTGGAGAATTCAAGAAGTGCTTGGAAACGGACAAAGTTTTGTTGCAATCAAACAGACCTCCTAGTAATGAAAGCTTTGTGTAAGCTGCAGTAGCTTTCTCTTAAAATGGTAGTGAACTGGCAAAAAGTGGGGATTAAACAGGGACTGGGAATACATAGAGACTTGAGGCTGAACACAAACCAAGTGATGCTAATTGAGTTTAGTTGTTGCTTTATCTTGTCCAGCATTTTTTAAGTAATCTGTCATCTTGCTGCTTTGACAACGAGTAAGTGGACTGTATAGCAAGGACAGTATGTGCTTTCCTGGCCACAGTTCACAACTGAACTTATCTTCCTGTTACTCTGAAACTTCTCACTTCTGGATCTTGGGTGCACTTGTTAGCCATATAACTTGGATTTAATCCTACCATGTGAAAATCCCTGGTGATATGAAAAAATTCTAACCTGGGTTGTCTAGCTGGGTTATAACTCTCCAGAGGATCTGCAGGACCATTTATTTTGGCTCTGGAAAGAAAGATGAAAATCTATTGTAGAAATTGTGGTTGTTCAAATTGTTGTTGCTTTCTGCCTGTTTAGGCAAAACTTAATTAGCTGCTTCCTTGCAAACATACAATCATTGTGCTATCTTTAGCTGCTTTGTGGTACAACTTCACCCCATGAAAGACAGAACATCACAGATGGTTTACGCTTGCCTGAACAAAAACATACTCCAGGAGAGTAGACATGCTCTGGAGCTGTGCTCTTTGATCATCTTGCTGTCTGAAGATGGTAAATTGGGTAGGTTTTCAAGCTGAATAAAAGTGACAAAAGTAACTTACGGAAGTAAGTTTTTTTTTTCTTTTTTTTTCCCCCCCACCTTTTGGAGCTATATCCGTATCTCAAAATTTTTGTTGAGAGAAACTCCCTAGTATGAGTAAGTATGTAAGCTTGTGAAGCATTGCTCTGAATTCTCAGAGAATCAGATGATCACACTGGAAATAGAACATGAGCTAGAGCCTCAGACTTGATCTTTTGGAAGTTTTATTAATTATAATTTAATGTTAGTGAAAACCTGCCATGGGAAGGTCCTATAAAAGCTCCCCTTACGCTGGTCCTGTACTTGTTTTTCTGAGCGTTGAAGGTGGATGCTGAAAAAACACTTTAGGCTTACTCATCAGTTGAAAATTGTGCAGAAGTCTTGGAGTAGATGAGAACAAGAATAGGAGAAAAATGCTTGAGAAGAGGTACTTTTTGGTGTTTGTTTGTTTTTGTTTTTCCAAGTAAGCCTGTACACTTGCTTGGTTAAAACAACCAGTTTTGTTGAAAACTGTTTTATGATTCTAGCTATAGGTTTAAAGTTTAGTTAGAAAAGGTGTTTTGGCTTTCAGCAGTATAAATTCCTTTTCTGTCTTCTGGTCTGACTGAAGATTATGGTGTGATATCTACAATTAATTTACAAAGATACGTAGTTCTGATTTGCTCTTTGCTTAGGTACTGTGTGACTAATATTGAATACAAATGATTACACTGAGAATCTCAACAGCTACAATAACCTTTCCTTAGCCATTCTTATTAAATTGTTAGCTTTATCTGTGAACGGCCAAAGTAATTATTCGCTTAGAACAAATGCATTCCTGTTGAGATGATGTAGATTTTACCTTTTTGACCCCTTGGGAAACTTCTGGGAGACTTCTGAAAGGGCACCTGAACATCCTATTCCTGTCAAGAGGCTGTTCAGAAACCTGCGTCACGAAGTAAAATCACGGATACTTAAAAATAGGCAGAGATGTGGAGAAAAACAAAAAAAGTATGTATGTCAGTGATTATGGTTAAGCACTGATAGTGGCTGTGTCTCATAGACTTAAGGTGAGATGTATTATGCTTGACAATGCCTGGGATTTAGTGGCAGGTATGGACAGGACAGCTATTTTCATGTACTGCTGCACTTGGCTGCTAAAAGATGACTTGAAATAGAATTTTACAAACTCCTGAGCTGTGGCTATGGTAAACTTGTGGCGATTGTGTGGGCATTGCTGGTTGTTGCCACAACTATATTGAATTGTGGTTCCTGGTTTTGAATGATGGAAGTGTTAGCAGAGGAGACCTGTTTTATGTAGTAGTGCAACTAGACCATATCATAATGTGTAGTATGATACTGCCTTGATTTCAGTATCTTCTGACTTTTGAATGCATGGTAGGTGGACACCTTTATGATTAATTTTGTCTGATGGTACGCACTTCGATTTTTAAATTTAAAATCTGTTATTTTGGTGGCTAGCAGGTATTCTTTTTATCAGAGGGTGGTGGTGATGCAAACTCTTGCAGTAAGATGACAGTCAAAAGCCTACTAGCTGCTTATAACCTAGAAAAGCAATTCTATTCATTCAAGAACTCTTTGCCTAGTGTAATGATGTATGCCACCAGACATAGTCTGTGGAAGTATGCCTTCTTTGTATGCTTGCTCTTTATTTTCTGAGCTTACCTCTATCTCTCCTTCTCAAAATCCTGCATGAAAACATGTCCATCAGTTGGCACAGGTGCTGTGTGGTGTCTGTGTCAAGATTCTCAAAGGAACAGGAGAAGGAAGATTTACAGAGAGCATAACAGAAGACAGAGAGCTTGAGGCAGTGTGATTTGACATTCAAGGGAAGTATCAGGTGTTTGTGCTGACATGTGAACCGGGTATGACAAATATGTTTTGCCACACACCCAATCTATAGTAGAGCTCTGAGAATATTAATGAACAGTGTGGACAATATTGCAGTTCAAATGTTCTGTGTAAGCCTTTAAGCACCAAATGTTATGGTGATTTCTGTCCCACAAGCCTGTTGCCCTTGCACAAAATAAAACTGGGGATATGTCTAATTTTCTTCCAAAATGGTAGAAAATGGAATCTGAGCAGCTAGAGCTTATTCTCCTGTTATTTTTTGCATAATCTAATTTTGAATGATTTGAAGAGCAGACTTCCATGACTTCCCTTGAGTGTGCCAAGTTGCTAAAGGACCAAACGCTCAGTTTGACTGTGTTCCATGGCACTTCTGGTGTCTGTATGAGCTTCTTTTTACTGCTTTGTCATAGTTCCTCATGGTAGCACTTTGGATTGCCAAAATTGATGTTCCTCCAGTTAGCTGTAGCCCTAAGAAGTCTAATTAAGATCCTGGAAGGAAATTCTGCTTAGTGTGCAGCTACTGTGAGCTCAGGAAAAGGCGATGATAAATCTACAGGTTTTAAAAACTTAAGTTAAATATGGGGATATTAAAATAGCAGTTGGAACCTTTGTTAAAGGCCTGAGCAAGACTAAATGTGTCTGCATTTTAAAGAGGCGTTTCCTTAAAGTATCCAGAGGGCCTAAACTCAGTGGGAAAATCTAGACAAATAATTATATTCTTTCTTTGGCAGTAAGTAGGCTGGGTGTTCTTTTCTTTGCTTATGCAACTTTTAGTTAAACTGAGTGGTACTGTGACTAAAAAAAACCCCAACCCAGAGCATTTTCCAGACATGTTGTCATACTGATGTGATTGGAACAGCACAATTTTTTAAAATACTGACATAAATATTTTCCTCTGCCAAGACCTTGTTGATTTTTAATTCTGGGTTTTTGGTTTGGTTTTTTTTCAGCTTTCATAGACCGAATAAATGAAGAAGATAATTAAAACAACCTCTTCCCTAAGGTGTAAGAATGTCTGCAGGGTGCCTCATCATGGTTTGCATAAAACAACTTAAGATCCTCCTGTTGCCTAAGGGATGGGTCCCATCTCACTACAAGTCTTGTGTTACTCTTCCTCTTCCATTTCTCTTGTGATCTTTTTGCAGCTGTGTCGGGAGTCAGATTGGATCCCTCACCTGACTTGAAGAGGCTGTTATTGTTTCTTTGGTTAGTTAGGGCATAGTCTTAAGCAGAAACTCATTCTTACTTCTGAAATTGGAGGGAAAGGGAAACAAATACCTTACAGTGAAATAGTTATCCGAGATAAATAGATTTAAGCAGAGCATGGATTGGTGTTTGTGGAGATCCTGGTTGGATCCTCTGCTGTTTGTTACTGCCTCTAGCTGTGCATTAGCAGAGCAAGGTTGTGTGGCTAGGTTTCTGACCACAGAATTGTTGTTGTTCCTTTCTGCAGTATCATTAAGTACTTAATAATACACAGTGATGTGATTTAATAAACCCAGTGAAACCACAGGACTGGAAGAGAAAGTTTTGAAATTCAGGAAATGATTTTAATGTTGTCTCTGGCCTTTTTTGAAGGCAGTGACTGTTAGCACTTCTGTTTTGGATACAGGTGCTGAATTTTCTCATGTCTCACTGAGATTACAATTTAAATGTTCTGTTTTAAGAAATATACACTTAAGTGATCTGAATAAGTTTTGAAATTTAGAATGAAAATGTATCAAGACAGTAAATGTTTACTGAACTGTATTCCTTGTTCTGTTCTTGCAGTACTATAAATGTAAGAAAAGCATGACACTTGATTCTGCTGAGATACATTTGCAGACTTCAGCACAGCTTATTTGCTAATGATGGATAGCAGACCTTTCCCCCTGGAATCTTTAGTGCCACTCCAGTGCAATTATTGGTGACCAAAATAGTTCAAGAGTGTCCTTAAACTGGCAGCTGATTTTGGAAGGTTTCTCTGTCCCAGTCCTAGAAACTACTGTTCTTGGCAATCTGAAGTGGAGAAGTACTACTGAAAAGAATTGCTTTTCTTTCTAGGATAGTTTCCACTTCACTGCAGGATCAAAAGAAAAAAAAAACAAAGAAAAAAAAACCCCAACCAGTTGTGGCTTTTCCTGCTCATTGTGTTTGTGGCAGATTCAAGCCTCAAATCAAGAAAAACCCTGGTGGTTACCTTATCTCAAAACTGAACATCGTATAAAGCTTAGTAAAATATTACTAGATATGCAAAGATATATTAAAATCTCTGGATTATTCTTTGGGGTTTTTTTTAATGAAATGTAACAAATCTGCACTCTTTATTGTATCATTAAATGATTAACTGGAGAGCCCAAAGAAGCACTGAAGTAATTAATTTATTTGAATTTAGCAATGGTAAGGAACTAAGTTTTGTAATTGGGCACATTTATTCCTTCCACAATCTTAATGCCATATTCAAAGGTTGATGGTTGAAATGGGGCTTGCTGAGATGAATTTTAAGGATTGTAAGAACAGGGAAGTTTTAAATAATTTGCAGAGCCCTATTATGTCTCTTTAGATGAACTTTTTACTCACTACTTGAGGAATTGGGTCACTAAAGAAAAAACTTCACAAAATCTGAACTATTTGGTAATTTCAGCACTGTAGATGTGCAGATTTCTCTTTAAATGAGAACAACCTTATTTTTAAAATTTACATCCCTGTACTAGGACTGACTTTCATAGAATCACTAGGTTGGAAAAGACCTTTGAGATCACAGAATGCAACCGTACCTCTGCACTACTAAACTATATCCCTGAGCACTTCCTCTACCAGTCTTTTAAATACCTTCAGGTATGTATTTCCTTTTTATGTGAAGGGTGACTGTAGATGCAGCAAATACGTAAGAAACTCCATGGACACTTCTGCAAGCAGTAGCCAACCACTTTAGACTGAAGACCTGAATTGTTGTGCCATAACACAAGTTTTAGCTAAACTTGTTGCTTGAGATTGTTTTGAAGTTTCAGCATAACTTTGTAACTTGATGAACAAGTTACAAGTTACTTGATGAACTATCAGAAATAGCGTGGCCAGCAGGATGAGGGTAGTGATCGTCCCCCTGTACGCGGCACTGGTGAGGCTACACCTCTAATACTATATTCAGTTTTGGGCCCCTCATGGCAAGATAGATATTGGGGTGCTGGAGTGTGTCCAGAGAAGGGCAATGAAGTTGATTCTAGAAAACAGCTCTTGTGAGGAGTGACTGAGAGAACTAGGATTGTTTAGTCTGGAGAAAGAGGCTGAAGGGAGACCTTATTGCTCTCTACAACTACCTGAAAGGAGGTTGTAGTGAGGCAGGTGTCAGTCTCTTATCCCAGGTAACAAGCTTGGTGTGTAGGGACGTGGTTTAGTGGTGGATTTGACAGTGTTAGGTTAAGGGTTGGACTCAATAATCTTAAAGGTCTTTTCCAACCTAAATGATTCTGTGATTTTGAGTCAGCACGGTGGCACTGTATGGTATTGTGGTAACTGAAGTTAGCCTAGCACGCCTACCTGGGTTGCTTGCTGTGGAAAGGAAGAGATTGATCCTGTATGTTGATGATGTCAGAAAAGATTTCACTTTTTCAGTGCTTGTGGTATTCATGTCTAGACTAAGCCAAGGGTTTTTTACCTTGTAAAAGGCTTACTGTTGCTTTCCCTGGTTAGCAGAGGGTTTGAGTGGAGATAGTTGCATCTAATTATATACACACACACATTAGCTTTATTTTTCTTTTGAACAAAAGTTCTTTTAAATATAGGCCTCTAACTGGAGGGCTTCAGTGTTATGATGAGGCTGTTGAACTATCTGTGTGGAACAGCATAAAGAAGTATGTTCTGTATTGCCCAGCAGCTGTTGTCTCAGATAACCATTGCCCAGTGCTTGTTTGTCCATCTGATCAGACTTGGCATTTACATGGCTTGTGATTAGTTTCAGGCTAGTTAATGGAGGCAGCCTTTCTCAATCTTTACTAGACCTTACTCCTTTAAGGGTGCTGAAGTGATTAACTTCACTTTTAGACTGCTGGCTGGAACATACTTCCAGTTTTGTCCTGATAATCTTCTCAAATCCTGTTGCCAGACCCTCCTATTAGGGGATGAGGAAGGGAAGAAGGGCCCTGGGTGCCTAAGAGGGCTGACCTCCTAGGGTTTTTCCAGTCTAACATGTGTATGCATAATAGATTTCTCCTAAGCAAGACTTCTTTTCTAAATCAACTGTTTGTAGGGTCAGCCTACTCTGCTGGTTTCTTAACATGTCTTCCCCCATAAGCAACTTTTTTTGTTGTAACAAAACCACTTGTTTTCCCAAGCACTTGTGAGTAGCTACCATGAACCAACACTAGAAATAACGTCTAATCCTAGAGGCGAATCTTATTTTAATGAGAGAGTTATTCATATATCAAAATTATTATGACAACCCTGCAAGAAGTAAAGCCCTTAAATTGCACTGAAACTGAACTATGGATCTTTGGATTCTACACATATCCTGTGTTTTAAATTGTATTGACACATTGCAGCTCATCCCTGATGTGTTTTTGTAAAGGCAAAGGCAGATAATTTAATTTTGAAGTGAAACATTTTTTCATCCTCTGTGTACATCAGTATTATTTCTTCCCAACCTTGTAATACTAGCAGCACAGGATAAGAGAATAATCTCTTGGCTTTGAACTATCTATTTAAAACCTTGTGGTTCAGTTGCCAGCTGAATAGCTATTCCTTGTGGTCCTACTGCCAGGAATTGCACTTTACCCTTGGAAAATATAGCATGGATTCTTTTTTTGCTGTTAGGATTTAATATCCTTTTTGATGTTGGGTACCGCTCTCATACTGCAGCTCATAAGACACTTGCATCTTCAGCTGTTAACATCTGGACTACATTGATAATAATTTCTTGAGGTCCTCTTCAGTGTTATTTTTCCGATTGTTCCAGAGCTTGATTACTGCAAATTCAGATGCTGCCAAACTTGACCAATAAGAGCTATTTACACGAGAGAGGAGGCAGTTTAGTTGAACCCGTCAGCTTGGGGTTGCCTTTGTTTAGAAAGCAGAATATGAAATGGCATTCACAGTTACAGTGCCATCTACTAGAGAGTAGTTTAATCTGTGAAAATCACACATAAAACTTTCTTTTGTTTAATGGTCTGTGAGACCTGGGAATAAACACATTGTTTTGTTTCAGGGTAAGGAGGAAATCTGAGGAGCTTAAGAATTTCATGAATATAGGCAAAAAGGTGACTCTCTGCTTTTGACTTTCTTGACTTTACCTTTTAGGGTCATATGTGCTAGGATTTGAGCAGCTATCATCTCTTATATTGCTTGATTACATAAAAATTAACCTGCCTGGTGATTAAATATGCAGGTCTATCTACTGCAAGGGATATGTTATGTTTAAAGCATCCCTTGTGACTCCATCCTTGGGGATACTCAAAACCCCACTGAGCACATTCCTGAGTAACCTGTTTTAGCTGACTCTGCTTTGAGCAGTGGGATCAGACTGGGCAATGTCTAGAGGTCCTTTCCAACTGTAATTACTCTGTGGTTCTGTGTCTCTCAGTTCCTTAATTTGACCCACTCTTCAAATAAGAGTTTTAAACAGTTAGCTCAGTGCCTTCCTCTTATCCACAGCCAATCAATTTCCCTAAGCAAGAAGAGAAAAGGCAACATAAATAAATTTTCACCAGAAATGATCCTACTTCTTTTGCAGTGAAATATACTGATCTGAGGGAAGCTTAAAGGCATGGCAGTCCTCCAGTTTAATACTGCCAAGGTCAACTTATACTGCACGTATACTGTTTTTTCCACGACTAGATTTTAACTTCTTGTGTGCAGTGGTGGAAACCAAAGGAGGAGTGTGCTGGCAGTTTCCCTATGCTAAATCCTGTCTGTAGAAAAGACTGCTGAGAAGAGAGCTCCATCCTGCCTGGACGTTCCAGCCAGAAAGCATCGTTGCTTCTCTGGGAAAGGGAAGTTGGTCTTGTTTACTCCACGTGGTCATCTGTCCTTGAAGTGTGGTTCATCTGTGGATATTATACCCAAAACTTGTTGAGCTGACCTGAGGCAGAATTGGTACAGCTGTGGGCATAGGTTGCTGTGTGATGTTTAGCTATTAGGTGAAAACCAGACCCATCTTAACTTAGGTAATGGACTGAGTTTCTTTGCACATTTTGCATCCACACCTGCCTTGCTGGAAGTAGCTATTGTAGTGTTGTCAACTTCTCTCACTGATTCCCTATGCTACTTTAAATTCTTCCATGGAAAACAGCGTTTATAGCAACAAACTGATCTTGGCCATTTTGATTAGGTGTTACCTTTCTATTAATTTACTTATATAAGCTGATGTTAATGTAATGTGGTATAACTAGGAAGTAGCTCTGCTAAAAGTGAACTGCCTCATCCCCTAGAGTGGAGCTACAAGGGAGTCTAATGCTTAGCTGTGGACATAGAGTCACTGAGTGCTATGTTGAGTACACGGAGTGGAGAGCTCTTCAGTGTGTCTTTTGAGTTACTGATACATCTGAACGCCAAGTAACCTTAGGGTCACACAGTGCAGAGATGAATTCTAAGATACTCCATACAATATGTTGACAGCCTATTTTTTCCAAAGGTAGCAAGTGTAATGGGCATGGGGGAACTCAGAAGCACTTCAACAGGTAGCAATCCAAACTGCAGAGGGTACTGTGTTATGCTTGTAAGGAACAGCTTGAGGTTTCTTTACAGCTAGGTACTGTAAACTTGCTGCTGTTTTGCTCTCTGTTTCTCTCAAGATACTAGCCTTTCTCAGTCTGTGGCTCTCTATGGCTGTGCCAACAACTCTGGTCTGGAGTGGTAGACATGTATAAATACTGATCCTTCTGTTCAACTTGAGACCCTACCAGTTTGCTTAATGGCTGTGTTACTGTCAGATCTGGGGAGTTAGTTAGCCAGGAAACTAGTAGAAATGAAGTTGCTGTTACATGGGATCAATGGAAAAGGGAAAACCAAGCTCATTCCAACTCCAGTTAGAGCAGTTTTGAATTAATTATACTGTTGGTGCATTTTAGGTATTTTTTTAGAGCAGTTTGAAGGCACATGAAATAATTCTTCTTCTTTTGGGATAATGGGCTCCAGGACAGTATGCTGCATACTCAGAGTGTTACAAGAGTACTTGTACAAGAATCCTTTAAATTCCCTGATGTAATTTGGTGAACTGATCATGACTGTGTAGCCTGTAGTCACCTTACATTCCTTTATTAGCTTTGGGGACACAGTTGTGGCATAAATTGCCTGAAGTTTTTCTTTGCTTTTACCCTATACCTTTAGGGTAAAACAACATCCAACTTGTGTTTTCCAAATTAAGCAACATGCAGGAGTGTACCAGCAATTTTTAGTATGCTGCTTCTGCACTCTGGCGCACTACTGAAAGCACAGTTTTCTTGGAATTGTATGAACCTCCTTCCCATCTTTCCAAACAAGCTTTCTGCTAACCTCACTGTTTCTTCCAGTGCTACGTACATAGGCAGAATTCTGGAAGATTTTTGCCACCTTCAGCTTTCAAGACTAATTCTTTCAAATAGAGGAAGAAGCGAAATTTCATCCATCCTGGCAAGGAAGTGGAGTTTCAAATGACTAGGGTCACCTCCCTCTCTCTTCCTACCTCGCAGAATGTGTGTGTCAGTAAGAGGACAGGCTTTTAGAAAAACCACTACAATATCAGGCACTTTGATGGAAATTTTGTCTTTGTACAGCTGAAGCCTTGAAAGCTGATAATTCTGTTTGGCATTATGAACATTCAATAAAGCTTTTTTTTTTGCTATACATGCAGTTTTGCAGTCATTAAGGTCATTTGATTCTGGATTGGTGTATTAATTTTGCATATATTGTCATGTCCGCGTATGTACAGTAATATTGAAGCACTGCGTTAGTTTGGAGGCAAAGCTCAGGATGTGATCTGAACCTTTTCAGTCTCAGAAAACTGTATTCTATTAATAAAATAAGTCTTTAATTGCCTTGGGCTTTTCTAATGGAAGAGTGCTCTAGAAGCCTGTTTCTCTGGTTTCAGATGTTGAGTTTCAGTCTAAAACCTAACACACGCTTTTACTTCTGCCACTACTGGAGATGTTCTACCCCATTTGCTGTTGTTAGAAATATATCAAGAGGTAGGAAATGTTCTACCCCATTTGCTGTTGTTAGAAATATATAAAGAGGTAGGAGAGACTGGATCACGAGTTCTCTGTTAATTTTACTAGCCAAACAGCCCATGGGAGGCAAAACTGTATGCACTTGCATGTGAAGCTTTATCAGTCTCCTGACCAGTAGCATTATTATTGCACCTTTTCTTTTTGGAGAGACTGCTACATCCAGTCATCGTATTTGTTTCCTTTAAGATTTGATCAGGTGGATTTCTGATAGTCCTGGCACTCGTTTCATCTTACTTCTGTTGCTCTAGTGCTTTAGGTCAGTAATTTCCCATGTAAGATATTGTAATTCTTTGCTTGGAAACAGCAATATTCTGAAGCCTCTGCTATACCTGCAAGAAGCTCACTCAGATGTGAACACATGACGCTTCTCTGCTAATGAATGTGCTGCAAAGCACATTAATTAGCATTGATAGCTCTATATGAGGTAGCATATGTTCTGTTGAATGCATCATGCTTGTGTCACCTATACATGAAAGTCTCATCATAGCTGGTGCTGGTCAGTTGGGAAAGTGAGTGAGACTTGGATTTGGAATGAGTACTGCACTTCAGAGCATCTTCCCTGGGAACAGAAAGTAACAAATTTTGTTCAAAAAGAGAAGGAGCTGGTTTTGCAGAGAAAGATTACTGTTCCTGTTCTTTAAGGACAGGGAAGTGGGGGTGTTGCTACTCCTTTAAGACTAACTTGATTTTTATATTGATATTCTGTGGAAATAACTGGAACTTAGGGCACGTATGAAATTAAGTTCAATACTATGAAAGCAAGAATGGGAAGACCTGCTGTCCTTTAACTTGGACGTGACCCAGGAAGGAGAAATAGTGATCCTTGTGATGAATGAGTATGTTGTAATGTATACTAGAACTGGGCTGTAGTTGTGAAAGAGGTCAAAGTAATCCCAGAATTGTCAGAATATATCCACCCCAAACTCAGCAGTGCAGTCCTCCTTGGGAGACCTCAGGAAAGCAGTGCCTCTCTTAGACTAGAAGAATTTGTTTTAACCTTAATTTAATGAAGACTGAGAGAGGATGTGGCATCTGTCTATAAATATATGTAACAAGGGAGGGGCAACTAATGGTAGGTCAGTATCATCACAGGGACAAAGAGATATAAACTTGGTGTGGTAATTAAAAGAAAGTTATTGGTCATGAAAGCAACTGGATTCAGGAAGAATCTTCTGAGTTGATAACAGGGATGAGAACAAAAGCATTACTAATCTCAGTTGCCACAGCATAATATGACTCAGTAAATTGGCCATTTATGTCAGTCTCAGATCCTTCTGCTGCCTGTTGTTCTTCCAAGTGAATATTCCCAAATTATCCTCTTTAGTTACAGTTCAGTAGTTACTGTAGGAGATGCATGCCCAGTCAGCAGTGTCAACCACAGAAGGGAAATAAGCCACATCACTTTCAGAACCACTGGAAAACCAGAGATGTTATAGAAATGTAAGGTTAAAAACATACATTGCTCTTCATTGTGGGCACTCCAAGTGTTTGAAGATTCAAATGACAGAGTTTTCTAGTCTACCTCATGGAATAGAAAATGTTTCCTGACAGTCAAACCTCTTGGGTCCATGAGGAAAAGGCTACTTCTGATAATTTCTAGGGTGTGCATATGGGGAAGGGCAGGGGAATGGAGAGAGTAAGTGTATAGATTCCACTAGTGGCCTCCAGTGCAATCAAGAACAAATTCCTTAGATTTCTCAGTCTTCATTACAGCGTATGCTTGTGTTAGCATAAAGTAGCAGTAAATACGTGAATACTAAGTTGTTTAATGCCAGTGAGCAACTGAAGGGAGGGTGGTTTCTAGATATTGAAAGCCCAGGTCATTCTCTCTGGAGAGGAACTTAGAGCTAATGCACTCGTCTGCTCTGTGGAGCACAGTGTCTTATTTCCAGGAAAGTGGCCTCTGTCCTGCTGGGGTTCTGTCACCAGTATTGGTCAGCCTGGGTTTACAGAGCAGTGCTGGACTACCTACCAGTCCATGCTGGCTGAATGAGCTTGAAAACAGCAGCTGAATGAATTGAAGGAAATATTTCTTAATTTCAGTCTTTTTCTTCTTAAAATTGAACTACAGTTCAATTCTGTAGTTAAAGCCTGTCTTCAGATAACCTAGCAGCAGCATGTTGGTGTTATCGCTGAGAAAATCACAAGTTACCTTAAGTGTCTCTCTCCCCTCCTCGTTGCTGCGTTAAAAGCATTGTGGAAAAGGATCAGTCTGGCTGGTGCTCAAATACCGGACAGAGGGGAATGTATGAAATGGAAATCATTCAGGTTGAGCCTGAGGTCCAGAACTGACTCGTCTGCCAGTGGAAATCCTGGGCTGCCCTACAAGACAAATTCCAGCATGCACACAGCATAGTGGCAAAGCACTGCACCAGGGCTGCCCAACCTCGCTGGATATTTTGTGTTGTTTCCCAGTGCGGTATTTCTCCGTGACTACTGAGAGCCTTAACAGGGTGCTATTTTTAGAGAGGTGTTTGTAGATGTGTTGCCCAAAAAGTGATTGTAAGCCCTTTGATGTGAGCTCTCAGGTCTGCATTAAGTGAAAGAGGTGCTCGTGCCCTCTCGTAGGGCAACTTTCTCTGTCAGTAGCTAGGAGATGGTTCAGCTGAGGATCTCCGCCTCAGACCCCCAGATACCCTTGCAGAGGCATGGCCTTTATCCAAAGGAGGATGGAATTAAAGAGACTAGACAGAAAGTCCTTGAGGATGAAAGGCAAAGTGAGAAGCTTTTATGTGTGCTCGCTACTAGGAACAAATTCTGCTGAATGGCATCCTTACACTTAGAATGGATTAAATCTCTGACTAATTCGTACCAAGTCTTTTCATGTCCCCACCAGTGCTGCTGTATTTGAGCAGACTAGTAATGTCTGCCTCTGGAAGTGATGACTGCCATCTTATTTCAGAAACTGCTTGCCAAAGCCTCAGGGAGAGGAGAGTAAATCACAAAACTGCCTCCACCTCTTTCCTCCAACTGATTTTCTAACAGATTTGCATTTGCTCGAGGCCTTGAGCTTGGCATGGTCTTTGCTGAGAGAGGCATCTCTTGTGTGCTCGGTGGCTCGAGAGGAATTGCTATCTGGCCAGTTGAAACTGTTTCAGCATTTACCAAGAGTCAAATGTCCAGCCAAGTGGGGAACATACAGCCTGGTTACTATTTTTAAGTTATGTAACGGTATGTGCAAATGGTATTAGCTTATGTCCAGAGCTGAAAGCTGGGTGTTAAAAGTTTTGGTTTTGCCATGCTATAGTTATAATCTGGATTACCTTTCAAGGTTTCGGTATGTTTTGTAGCACAAGAACTTCTTCATTCTACCTGTTGGTCATAGCTTAGACAAAATGTTCAGTGAGTTACTTGCTTCAAACACATACCTATCTCCTGGTAAAAGCTTTCGTTTTACCTATGAGGCAAATAAATGATGGAAAGCATTATACACGCAGGGTGCTGTAATCAGTTGTCATTTGACAGTCTTGCAGTGAAGTTTGGTTGGAATTTGCTTTGCTTTTTAAGATTGTTGTTGTTAATAAAGATCGGAGCATAGCAGAGTGCAAAGGGTGGGTATTATCGTCAGAAGAGGGAAGACTGAAATGAGTAAATCTACCAAAGGATAAACTAAGTTTTAAGATTCTGTAAATTAAGAACTCCAAGATCTAACTATGGTAAGAGAATGCTTTGAGGAAAGGCTAGGGTAGATTTCCTCTCCTCCCCGCCTGAAAATAAAAAATAAAAACGTGTCTAACAGGAATTCAGCCTGCAACAGGTTATAGAAGAGATTTATGGCATCTGTGGAGTAGATCTCAATTAAATGATCTAATTTATGAAATAAAAATTTTAGGATTATTGTGTGTGTTTTTCTTTCTGTGATCTAATGAATTGGGATTTAGTGTTGTGTCCATTGGGCACATTTAATATCTCTTCTGTTGTCTGGAAGCCCCATGACTCCAGAGCCCAAGCAAATTTAAGTTCTAGCATCAAAACGAGGTGTAGCTCCATACTAAATCTACCAATATTACAAAAAAAAAAGGAGCATTCCCTTCAAATCCTGCTTTGTGTCCTGTTCACACTCTGTTCAGTCGGTAGTGCTCATCATGAGGTGTGTTATTCTCTGCTTCTGCAAAATGAAATTAAATTACTTGATGTATATTATGGCCTAATCTAGCGGCTAACATGGCAGGACAATACAGGCCTGTGGTGGCCTGTGGAGCATTAAGAAACAGCCCGCTGCATCTACCCTAGATTGAGTTCCTTGCTATTGCCATTTCTAGGTTTAGTTATTTAGAGAGATTGCACAGCACACATTTTTATGCATAACTTCTAAGCAGAAAGGAAGGCTAGGTGTGGTGATTTGAGCTAGGTGAGCAAGGTACACCCAGCAGTGGTTATAAACACACCGTGAGATTTTCTATGGCAGCAGTGAAGTTTGAGGGAGTCAGCCTGCTGGTGTAGCTTGGCTCTACTGGCCATACATGGATTGGGAGCAGTGGCAGACTGCGCTGTAGGGTAGCAGGGGTCCAGAGTGACGGATGTATTAACAGTGACGGCATGTGTCAGGTATTGAAAAAGGTGCTGGTCTTCACCTGCAGATGAGTCCATGAAATACTGTTCCTGATTGGGCCTTTCTGGTTAAAGGAAAGGAAGTGGCAGTTCTGGAGGTCTGAGTTTAAGGTCCAGTTTCTTCGGGGTTTTTGGTTTTGAGTTCTGCGTGTATATTTTACCTGGCAATTATAAAAGCTGAAGTTGCACCCAAGGGTGGTAGCATAGTTCCAACCCTTCCTGAACTTTTCCTAGAATAAAGTTTAGGGTTTGTTTTGGTTTTGATATTCAGCAGCTTCTAAATGAAGTGGTTTGTGGGTTGGAGAAACCTTTATGGCTCTTTTATTCATATATCTGTTTACTTAGATTTCTTGGCTCCCAAGAGAGTCTTGCAAGATCTGTGTTAGGAAAAATAATTCCAAACTTTTTAAGTCTCTCTGCTTTCCATATTCACTCCTCCCCCAGAGAAACAGGATATACATCCACTACATAATCTCTTTGAACTGCTCTAGGCCATGCACTCAATTTGTGATGCTTTAGCTTGTCCAGTGCATGTGGAGGGTGGAATTATGAATCTTTCAATCCTATTTTTTAACTCCCTTCTCCCATACCACTTCCTTCGAGAAGGTGCCTGCCTCTTTTCTGCACCCATAATAGCTGAGAGTTAAAAGCACCACAAATAAAACTTGCCTTCCCATGTACATTTTTCATGTCTTTAACTGGAATGTTTTTACCTTGTTTTGTGAGAGTCTGGTATTTATCATACCACTGATGAGTGAGCCTTGGAGTTAAAAAGTCCAGGCTGCCATTTACCTTTAATAGAATAAGTGCTGATACAATGTGCATCTTCGAGTTTGCTTCTGAGGTGTTAGGATGTTTCTCTTGATGACCCAAATGAAGGTGTCCTGGGTAAGTACAGCCTAGTTTGAACCCTGTGATTATACGTGACTGGTGATCTTTGACCTGTTTAAGGCAGAATTAGGTAATAAAAGGGAGAAATGAAGTGGAAACAAGTGTTTGTAATAAAAGGCAAGCGTGTACTGCATTAAGTGCTAAACACTTAACTTTTCAGATCTCATCAACTGTTTTATGTACTCTTTAAAAAGTGATGTTTTCTTCCTTTTGTCACTTGCAGATTATATGGTTGTATATGTCTCCCTTTTGATCATCTTTCCTGCATTAGCTTTTGTGAACGTTTCAGTATATGTTTTGGTTCCAGGTTCTGACAGATAGAAGCCTTCACTTACATAAATTTTAAAAAGTGGGCTCATGTTAGTTTCATTAAGAGAATTTCTTTTGAGATTTCTTATTCTTTTAAGAAAAAAAAGGCTTTATTTGTTTTTTAACTGTATTGTAGAATGGGGTGATTAGTGTGCTGGTAGGAACCTGAAGGTCTCGGGGAACTTGGCTCACTGGGCTGCAGATGTTGTTATAACACGTTTGTAGACTCCAGTCTTCATTCTGTTCAAAATTTTGAATAGGGTCAGAACAATGCTCTTGTCCTCTAAAGTTCAGTAAAGCTTTTATGAAAACTTCTTTTCTAGTGGCTCAGAAATATTTCTCTTGATGTTGTTGTTTCTGATGGCTCAGAAAGATGAATCAGTCTAGGTCCTATAAGATGACAAATGCTGATACGTCTTGCTATCTGCCAAGGCGACTAACTTGTTTTATCCCCTTTTGGAGTCATGGAAATAAAGTTTTGCAAAAGTGTCACTCCCGTCATTTTTTAGAGGTCCCTCTTTCTTGTATAGGACCTTTCCTCAGGTTATTTGGTAGCGTCTAAAGAATTCTTTGGAAGTCCTACTTGTAAAACTGGGTAGGAAGTAAATTCAGAACAGGTTTCTGTGTTGAAAACTAGCATCAGGAACAGCTTCAAAGCACTTCTAATGAGGGATTGACATTCAACCTTCTTGCCCTACTAAGTGGTGGATTGAGAAGCCTCCATGTACTTTGGCGTGGTAGTGAAGTCAGCTTCATCTTAGTGTGGAGTAACTGTGTACTTGCCTTAGAAGTGAGATTTGTGTTGCTCATCAGAAAATGCCCACGGTCTGTCTGCCTACAGATGTGGGATATAGTTCTTAGGGGAAACGTTTGTAGGCTGAGGGCTCCCTGTATTGAAGCAGGCGGACTTATGTTTTCTCAGGAGGATTTGTGGGAGATGCATGGATTTAACCACTTGGATAACAAAACGGAGCCTTTGCTGTTGTATGTCACTGGGTTCTGGGAGGCCTGTAAAGGGAAGTATTGCTCCTATGACTTTGTTGCCTTAATGGCCTCACTCCAGAAAGTTTGTCATGAGAGTTTTGATTCTAATGGGGTATAGAGTCATAGAATGGTTTGGATTGGAAGGGACCTTACAGTACTTTTTACCATTGGAATAAAAGCACATTTACTACTTTGAGAAATAGTCTTTATTACTGTTCATGTAGAATGCTGTGTGATTCTTTACGGAATGGTGGCAGATCCATGACATAAGGAATGCCCCCAGCTCCCAAATATTCAGTTGGTGAGTTGGTGGTAGGTGTGAAGGGATACTCTATTCATCACTGTGAGGGTTCTCCTTAGTATGTGGCTGTCAGGCATTTAAGCTAGTAGTTCTTTTGAAGCTTGTCTTACAATGTGACAGGTATCCAGGTGGCCTGCCATTCCCTTATCGTCTTGTAAGTGGGAAGCCACCTCATTCTCGGTAGAATTTCTTTTTTTTTTTTAATTCCAAAGAGAAATTATCTGTTTCTTGGCCTCTTTCTTTACGCTGGTGTTCATTCACCATAGAGACTCTGCTGTGATTAGTTGTGTATGACAGAGCAACAGAATAGTGTATGTTGAAACTGTATAGATAAAAGGTTTCATTTTGTAGGTCTAATATTTTCAGTACCCCTGTTGTAGCATCTAAATTGTTGGTAATGAACAACATAGGCATTTTTATTCAGTACCTTAGTATGAAGTTGGGAACGGGAATATTAGTAGCTGCTTCTGTATTTGTATGTTTCCATGTTCTTGGATGTAATTTGCATTTCTTTTCAAATCATTATTGGATTGAGGTTTTCCTTGATGTGATAATTTTGTGAACTGTTTGTATGTGTGCTCTGATCTTCTTAAGAATGGGTTCTTGTATTTGCAGCCAAATTCATATTTAATCTCTCTTTCTCCCACTGTTGTCCTAGCTTAGGAGGCAGTGTAGGCAGGAAAGAGGTGGAGACCCAAAGGACTGACTCCCATATGGTGGGCAGAAGCCCACCAAATCAAGTTTAGTAAGTGTATTAAAACACAAACATCTTTTTGCCAACGTATTTGGTTGAGTGCTGAATTTTATGAATGGGAGCAGATCTAAATACCATTTTAAAACATACTGCAGACAGTGCTAAAGTGTCTTTTTTCCATGTGCTATAAAAGGGAAGCTGGAAACAATGGTAACCATGCCTTTGCCCTCCTGCTTTCCCATTCCTTATCTGCATAATATGGAGTTAAAATAATTGCCAGTTCTGGTTTTAGCTTTTCTTGTCAAAATTGTCCTCTTTTTGCCATCTGTTCCGCAGTCTTACTGCTGCCCTTAACCTGTGCTTTTTCATACCAGTAATCACTTAGAAAGTCATGGAACATCTTGTAGCAAAGTTCATTTCTTTAGTTTTCTGTAAAAGTAAAATAAATCAAATCCTGGAAATGAAAACAGAGCTTTTTCATTTGTTAAAATAAAGATTTCTTTTAGTGTGGTTTCCTAAAGAAGGGAGGCTTACGGGATTGAGCCAGTTGTCCATCTGCTTTTGACTTCATCCTTAATAACTTCTGAACAATTTCATCCAGATTTGACAGGAAATAAAAGTCTGAAAGGTAATTGATTTCCTATAGGATGACTGGAGGCTGGGTGGAGGAGAGGGTCAAAAATAGGTGTCCCCACCGTCTGCAGCATAAGCTTAACTATAATCTGTGCTTAGGCTTTTGCTAGCCAAGTTGCAAGTGTGTACTGGCTGCCTAGGTACTGCAGTAATCTCAGTTTCCAGAGCGTGCTACTGAGCTTTGCTTAGGCAGAAGCTGAAGGGCTGTGGAAAGGAGACGAGGGCGTAGGAAACACTGAGGAACTGGAAAATTGGGAAAAGGATGAAATTGGTGCTTTTGGTACTATCAGTAGCTTTATGATTGATGGACCAACTTGCTTTCAAGTTTCCATACGGTGCTGTGGTTTATCTCTGAATTCTCAGAGATTTGTCTGTCAAGGGTACATCTGTGGGGTTTGCCTGTATGGGAAATAATCAAAATGTTGGAAAGTGTTTACATTGTGCTCAGAGAAAGTCAGGTCTGGGCAGTGGAACTGGGCAGTTACTTTGGCAAATGTTTTATTCGCTCAAAATGTTGTTTTAAGCTAGACAGAACAAGCTGTGGATTTAGATGGAATTAAGTCAATAATTTCCATTAGAAAATAAATGGAGAAGAATGCTGGAAAATACATTCCCACAATATTTTTTTTTCCAGGCTCAATTAATTACCTGAATGAGCACTTCTAACAAAATCAGGATGGGAAACGTAGAGAGGGTGTCTCCTGTGATGGGAGTGTATTAGCGTGGTATATGGGAGAACGACGTTTGCAACACTTTCTGCAGGAACTTGTATTTATACAATAAAATTCATAATATTACTTGCAAAATCTCTTCCTGTCTCTTGCATTTGAAAGAAGTAGGGCACTGGACTTTTCCGTGTGTGTACATTTGGTAAAATACTCATATTCCTGCATCCGTGGTGACTGTGGGAAGGAACCACCACCTGGAATTGTTCGTTGCGTGTGTCTGTTTTTCATTGGTTCCTTTTGTCCTGGGCAAGCACTGGAGATCCTGAGTGTACTTGCAGTCATGAGTCAGTAACAACCTCATGCTATTATTGTAAATAGCAACACGAACACTGTTCTTGCATGCATTTTTTTTCATGTGCTTTGTCTTTCTCTCCCAGCATTCCAGCCAAGGAATTTACAAAGCTTCTGAGTCAGCAATCAGCTGCCTCGAGACAAAACATGCAGGGTACTGCAGACTTGCAGAATAGCCAACAAATACCCTGGAAACCTGGCAAATAATTCTTGCCTGCCCTTGCTTTGCCTCCTGTAATTTCCATGATCTCTGACATATTGCTCATAGGTTCCAAGGGCTTTGGGTGTTTGCATCAAGAATGCAGAGTTCTGGGGAGTGACTAATTGCAATGACTGTGAAGCCTTCATGTTTGACCTGTGGGCATAACTGACTCCACAGCCTGTATGAAATGAGATGTTGGCAGAACTCTTTTACATTGAGGAGCTGCACAGGTTGTGCTGCCTAAAATGACCTCCTTTTGCAGGTTTGTCCTGGCCTGACAAACCTCAAACACAAATAAGTTAGTTCCTAGAATGAAAGTAGGTTAGGTTTTAGCTTGGGATCTGTCTGTGCAGTGCAGAAGCAGTACCACTTCACTCCTGCAGTGAAAGAGTTAAAATAGAACCAAGAGTAAGAAATGAAACCTCTCTCCTTATATCTGGATATATCAGTGAGGAACTGTGAACTAACAGACATAAACTACCACTCCACGCAATCCAGGTCATATAACTTTCATAGCTTTTTCTTAGGAAGTGTCATTCACCTGAGGCAGTGGTGTAAAGTGAATGTTTGGTTGTTCAGCTGGGATGCAAGAGGTGGAGGAAACATATCACAAAATAGTATTCAGCTTGCAGTGTTGTGCTGATTAATGAGGCTTCATACTGCTGGTGTTCTGTCTATTCCTGTCTTGTGAGACCTCTTCTGGAGTACTGTGTCCAGTTCTGGAATCCTCAATATAAGAAGGATAAGGAGCTGTTGTAACAGGTCCAGAGGAGGCCACAAAGACGATGCGAGGGCTGGAGCACCTTCCATACAAGGTCAGGCTGAGAAAGTTGGGGTTGTTCACCCTGGAGAAGAGAAGGCTCCAAGGAGACCTTAGAGTGACCTCCCATTTACCTGAAAGGGCTTCAGGAAAGCTGGGGAGGGGCTGTTCACAAAGGCTTGGAGTGATAGGACAAGAGGGAATGAGGGTGAACTGGAGAGGGGCAGAGTTAGTCTGGACATAGGGAAGAATATCTTCACTTCGAGGGTGTTGAGGCACTGGAACACATTGCCGAGGGAAATTGTGGCTGCCCAAACCCTGGAGGTGTTCAAGGCCAGATTGGATGGGGCCTTGGGCAGCCTGGTCTGGTGGGAGGTGTCCCTGCCCGTGGCAGGGGGATTGGAACTGGATGATCTTCAAGGTCTCTTCCAACACAAACCATTCTGTGATAATATGAATTACACAGAGGCACTGAAATGACCTCTTCAGTACAAGAGGTGACTGGTTTGAGCTTTTTATGACACTACTTCTGGAGAACAGAGCAGGAGATGCAGGCTTAAAGCAGCGTCTTAGATCTCTGCAGTAGTGCTGTGGTTACCTTAAGGTGCAAGCCGGGACCACATTTCTGGCTTCACAACATTTTCCTTAAAAAATAAGGAAAGCAGTTCTGTCTGCTTAGTGGGCAGCACTGATATGGACATTGCATCACTGTCAGCCAGTTAGAAAAACAACTTCACATGTACTGAACCTTGAAGCCAGTTGTCCTAATAAAGTCAGAATCACTTTCTCTGGTATGACCCATTGTTGTACTGTGACTTCTGTGGGAAATGTTATTTTTGTTTTTGATAACAAAGAGTTTGTGTTTGTATGTAAAGGTTTCTAGGTCTCCTTTGCTAGTTTTAAATGTCAGCAATAAATACCATGTTAGGTTGAAATGCAGGAGTGCCCAAATATGCTGGTACAGAGCTGTCATACTGGAGGGGAAGAGACATGAGCTGTAATGTTTGACTTGGCTTCGTCTGTTTGAAGCAGGAAAAGAGTGGTCAGAATCTAAAAGATTTTATCCGAGTCTCCATATTTCCTTTCTTACCTTAAAACTCTGCAAAAAAAACAAAGGACAAAAACCACCCCAGAAATGCTTTCAATTCCATAGTTCCCACGTATGTTTCCATGCAGCCCTCCTGTCTGAAGAAAAGCAGAACTATTCTTTCTTAGAGAGCAAAGTAATCTATTATATGTATGTACTTAGTGTTATGTATAAAAGGAAGAAAAGGATTCGTTATCTATAAAAGAAAGAGGGGAAGGAATATTTTATGTATAAAAGGGAGGGAAAATATCTATTCTTTAAACAAATTCTTCTACTCATGCTCTGAAGAATTCATTCTGTAGGTCTGCAGACTGCTTCTGAGGGATCCCAGAAGTGCAGCTAGGAGTATAGGACCCCCTGTTAGCATGTTTAATCTGCTGAGGACCCCATCTGTCTAGAGGACCTGCTATGAGAATCTAACGAGGGGCACGCATCAGCCACTTTTTACTCTTACGCTGCTTACTTACTGATGGGAATATGTACATGGACTGTTGGTACCAAAAATGTTTCTACTGCTTGATGCAACACAGGCAGACTTTTTTTTTCAGTGTTGTCCAGCTTTTCTTAAGCATCTGAATGCTATTAGCAGATTTAACTTCTTTCTAGGGTTGCAATATCTGCCACTGGCTCTGTTGGTCACTGTACAAAAGCAGTGTTAGCAAGGGCCCTGACAGGTATAAGCTATACCACTCTTTTTTTGTCGTAAGGGAAGATATCCTTTTAGACTGAAGGAACCAAACCTTATTTTACTGATGGAATACCAGCTCCTAAAGTACTTTGTGGTAGTCGTGGTTTTAAGACCAGCATGTAACCATTGCTATGATGCTACCACAGTGATCTGGTTATCACAGTGACTGCTACGTTAGTAGGGCTGTCTTTTGCTTAAAAAAACTTTGCCTACTTCCAAACATCACGTAACATCTACCAGTTTACTTGTAACTTCTTGGCTGTTCATGTGAAATTACTTTCTAGGGACGGCTCAGGTAAAGTATTTTGTGATTTAACAGAGATGAGATGTGACATTGTCTGGAGTGAGGCTTAGTGAGCTTCAGAGGGCTCCGCTTCAGTAGACTTGGGCAGGGCTTTTCATGGTATTGATCAGTTGACTTGTTTGGGACTAATGCTTTATTAGTTACAGGGAATCTGGGCTCTTGATTTAGAAGGTTTGTTTTGGAAATGAAAATTAAAAGAGCAAGCTGTTATATTGTTTTTCTCTTTTTATTTTATAGGTCAATAATGCCTGTAAGTCAGAGGTGAAAGTGGCTCAGCAGACCAACATCGGGAAATCTGGCAGACTGGAAGAGAACAGCTGCCCCCAAGGGCAGCTGCAAAGTGTGAAGAATGGAGGAAAGTAAGAATGAGAAGGTGAACCAAGCTCATGTTCTCTTTGACAGATTTGTTCAGGCTTCAACCTGCAAGGGGACTCTCAAGGCTTTCCAAGAGCTCTGTGACTACCTAGAACTAAAGCCCAAGGACTATCGTTCTTTCTATCACAAACTCAAGTCCAAGCTAAATTACTGGAAAGCCAAAGCCTTGTGGGCCAAATTGGATAAAAGAGGCAGCCATAAGGACTATAAGAAGGGGAAAGCATGCGCCAACACGAAGGTAAGAGATTCATTCATGGTTATCAAGACATTAGCCAGTTTGTCTATGGAATACACAGTAAAACCATCTCTCTCTAGAAAGATATTTACCTGGTGTTACAAGCCCAGGGAAGATGTAGGAATGTTTTCACACATATTACTTTTAATACTATCACAATTTCTAGCATTTGACTCTTGGTCAAAAAATGCATTTGCTACTACCAAATTTGACTGCCCCTCTGAATAAGGGAGATCCTTGGGAGTGACCAGGATATTTGTAATGTATTCAGGAGATGCAGTATGGAACTTTCTAGGTTTTAAGTTTTCATGGCATCAATACTATACCAGAGTTAGAAAATGTTAATTGGTTAATGTTTAGTCTTGGTAGGCTTTTTTTTTCCCCACATGTATTTACTAGACAACAGCAAGGACATTAAACTTGCTGTTGGATTCTAGGTAAAAAGAGATGTATGTTTGGAAATGTTCAGTTTTTATTTGAAAATTCTCGTGAGTCTCTCAAGAAAGGTGAACTTTCATTCCAGTTAGGCAAATTATTCCATTTACTGTTATTTAGAAAGTAATCATTTGTATCCCAGGTTCAGAGGAAAAAAATGCTATGGAAACTGACACCAGTTCTGTTTAAAAGCTTGGTATGTGTGGTATTCACTGCAGGAATTCCTGCTTTTATACACACATCCCTTTTCTATTAATTTTTTTTTTTTTTTTTACCTGAATAATTGTGAGCTGGTATTTGTGCTGCACCCTTGCTGGAATGTATGGTATAAGCGTATTTATTTAGGGTGGGGGGGGTTGTTACTGAAAACTGTTCTTTATATGCTTAATTAAAATGCGAATTGAATAAGTTATATTTGTAAATATTCATACACTTCTGTTTTTAATAAAGGAAGATTGTGTGGAATATGATAAAATTAGAACAGGATTCTTTCCTCCTTCATTTAGGACAATAGATGCTGCTTCTTCTCTTAAGTATTCACCTTTTGTAAGAAGGAAGTATCTTAATAGGAGGAATTAATGACGAATTCCTTGCTGGAGAACTGAAAGGGAAATAATATCCTGTTTAGGATATGCCAGTCGTTTCAATCCTGAGGACTGAAGTTTAATTCCCAAGTAAATACTAGAAAGTTATGTTCTTGATTATTTATTTTGTTTCACTTTTCAGTGGCCATTTTTTATGGGTAGTGGCATTTATAATTAATTACTACAATAACACTCAGAAGGTCCACTCATCCTACGTCTTGTAAAAATAATGCTTTCCTCAAAGTTTACAGGTGGTACATCAGATTGTAGACAGTAGATGCGTATAAATTGACTTGGAAAACAATAAAACAGTTGGGCAGTGTTGGTCATCATGGGAGGCACTGGCTTCAGCGCTCCAAAAGTCCAACGACTGCTAAGGTTTTCATTTTTTGGGCAGCATAAGAAAGAAGAGACTTACAGGTATATAAATGTAGTGATTTTTGCGTGTATTTAGGAATAAACCTTCCAAGCACTATGGACATCATGGAGAAAAAGTAAGAATTCTTTTTCTGAAAACTTGACTGCTCTTTGCATTCATTGGATTCAGGAATTGATTATATTTGTAATGAAACACGATGGGCAGAACTAAAATAGCAAGTTGGAAGGCTGTGGAATCAATACAGGTGGCTTATGTTTCAATGATAAAGAAATTGAACAAGCTGTGAAAGAATGTAGCATTGTTTTAACTTAAAGTAATAGGCTGAAAGTGATTTTGCATCTGGGGTCTGAATATAGCTTAGTGGGCAAGACTGTTGTCAACACTAAAGAAAAGGTTGCATCAATAGTGGAGATGCAGCAAAAAAGAGATTCAGTAGAAGAATAAGTGTATGACTTTGATAGTGCTTGATTATGAGGACATACCAAAAAATAGATATGAGTGGAGGTTGACATCCAGCTATGAAAGACATTCAGAAAAGTGAATGTGACACTTACCTGGAAGGGAAGTGGTGAGATGGGTTCAGAAGGACGTGAGAGCTTTGTTTTATCATGTTGAGCTTGAACTGACAACTACAGCCATGAGGAGATGTCAGATAAGTAGTGATTTTAGGTTGGACAATTGTAGTCAGCTCTCAGTTGGAAAAGGTCTTTGAAGGACAGTTTCCATGAGAGACCTGAAACAGGAAGAAATGTTAAGAGGTGGAAGAGGGAGCAGAATATTTTCTTCTGCTTTTGGTTGTGCTTAAAACTCAGTGTTTCATGACATCATTTAATATTTTTCTGATGGTGAAATGTAAAAGGCAACTTTGGCCATGAATTACTTCACTGACCATCATATATTTGTTGTTGTGCACTCCATCGTAACTCTTTTATGTGGGGGAAGTTATCGAAGAATAAGTCACCCAACGCAGTGTGGTCCTGTTGCTTATTGAATCCAGTCTCTCTGGTGACTGTCTTTTGGACTTTGCTAATGATGAGCAAAATTATTATCTGAGTAAATATGAGCCAATCAGCTAATTTTCTTACAAGTTTAGAGAAACTATGTGGTGTTTGAGAGTTATAATTGCCCACAAAGAAGACAGTACGAAACTGGAAGAATATATTAGATCCTAACTGATTGTTCCTTTTAGCTAATTACAAATTGGACACCTGTTCAAAATACAATTCTGTTTTGTAATTTAGTAGCTCAGTGGTGGGTCTTGCTTTTTCTCGCATATGCCTTTGAGTTCCTGAAGCTACTGAAGAAGCAGTGCTGTTATTCTTCCCTTCCCTTTCCTCTAGACTTGGATTTCTGCCCTTCAGATATGTCTTCTTATCTTATACAGTAGTCTTTACTTTGAATTTGCATGTCAGTTGTTATGTTGTCACTGCTGTAACTTGTACTGTTCTGTTCATCCTTCAGGTTTTTTATTTGTAGTTTTACATCACTTGTTGTATTTATGCCCCAGTGAATAACTGGTTAAAACGTAGCGACTTGTAAAAACTGGCATATGGGGATGACCAAAGAACCAAGAACTTTGCTTTGGGATAGGATGTTTTCCAGAAGATTTGGGTTTGGTTAAGTTTTAGCATACTTAAGAATTTCTCAACAGGCTGCTTTATCCAGCCATAAGGGTATATAAGGATCTTGAAAATACTGAAATGGCAGCAGCAGTCACCACTGTAGCAAAGTCTTTATTCTGTAGGTTTGGTTTACACTAATAGAAACCAAAGTATAAAAATAATGGTACAAAATGGTCTGTGTACTGTGTTTCTGTGAGTGCACATAACCATGCCAGCTTTCTTGGTGGACCTCAATTTCTGTAGGTAAGAAATGTCAACTGACTATCTTAGTTTTTTAATCTTAAGAGAAATTATATTGCTCTGTCATTTGTTTCTCTGAAAGTACTTCCAGCACTAGATGTGAAAGTATTTTACATTCCCAAGTTATTAACCTCTGATAGTGTTTGTGAGTAGAGTGGAAAAATATATGAAAAGATAAAGAACTTAGATATGATGAAGGTTAGGTTGGAGAAAATGTATTTTGATACAATTTGTCTAGTCACGTGGAATTTGTATATACATTATATTTACTTTCCTGAAGCTTTCTTTGCTGCAGTAGTAGAAGCACCAGCACGGTCATGTTAGAATGCTCTGACTTGGCTACTGTCTGTGCTCCTCTAGATGATGGTGTTTATAAACACTTGTATTTATCTGCCTTATCCATTGCTATGCTACTCGATGATGAGGAATTTTTGGTCTCGCTGAAGATTTTCTCATGAAAGACCAACTCAGGCTTTGGAAGATGAAAGGAAGAACCTCATCACCTTTTATATTTTTTAGGAAAAAATGCACATGGACGGAATGAGGGGGAGAAGCCTTCAGAAATATTACTGTTTTCCAGGTGTTTATATAGCTTGGAGAGTACACCTTGGCACCTGTTCTTGAAACAAGTGTTTAAAAGAAGCAGGTGATTTGCCTGTTTCTCCAAAGTTTTCACTGCTCTATGACATGCCGTGTTTTCTAGTTGCGTTAATTGCTTTAACCTGTCTGTGGCAGAGCGTGGCAGGTAACAGTAGAAAGACTGAACTGAAATTTCACCTTATGTTGCAGACAAAGAGCACTTATTTCCCAAGAGCTATGGAATGCTTGGAAGCTGTGGTAGGAGTATATTTTTCCTAAAGTTGCTCTGTGCTCGTCTTTTTGCAGTGTCTGATAATTGGGGCTGGACCCTGTGGCCTTCGTACAGCCATCGACCTGTCATTCCTAGGAGCCAAAGTTGTGGTCATAGAAAAGAGGGATGCCTTTTCCCGCAATAATGTGCTGCATTTGTGGCCATTCACCATACATGACTTGAGAGGTCTTGGCGCCAAAAAGTTTTACGGCAAATTCTGTGCAGGATCCATAGACCATATCAGTAAGTACAGCTGCTGCTAGATGCAGCAGCACTTGTTCTTCATGGGGGAAAGGTGTGTGAGGGCTTGGGGGGATAACTCATTACAATTCAGCCTACCCCAATTCACTGTTCTAGTTCTTACGTTACAATCCAGCAGTACCTTTGCAGAGTACATTTCAGGCACAAACTAGGTGTGAAATAAATACATTGAGCCAGCCATGATATTATTGCACATACAATACCGAATAAATGGTGTGCACGCTGTCATTTTCATACTTTACCTACATTAGCTGAAGAGGAAAGAGGCAATGAGGAACTAGCTGTGCCCTCACTAACCCGAAGGTGTTAGAGTAAAGGTGCAGTTCATTATTACAGCTAGACTGACCCAATGGCTAGTTGCCACCTGTGACAAAAGTGCAGTCCTGCTTGTGTTCTTTTCCCTCGCTGTCCTGCAGCGTGTGTTCTGATTGTTTCCCTTGATGCCAGTTTGGGGACTGAAACAGAAAAATAATCTATTTACTTTTTATTCTTTAAAAAGAGCTGGGGTTTCGGCTATAAAAAAATTTCTCGTATTGCCATGACACCGGTGTTGCCTGGATGAAGTGCTGGCCTTTAAATCAGTTTATCATTAGTGTCAAAACAGAGACATGTGGGCACTTGTGCTCCTTTATTTCTTTATCATCTGCTTTTTTGCAGGTATCCGTCAACTCCAACTTATCCTTTTAAAGGTTGCCTTGATCTTGGGAATAGAGATCCATGTTAATGTGGAGTTTCAGGGGCTTGTTTACCCTCCAGAGGATCAGGAGAATGAAAGCAAGTACTATTGAAATGGGTAGTAAAGAAAGGGGAAGGATACACAGACTTCTGCTCCTTAACCCTGATTATGACTCTTAAGCCCTTTCCTCCCTCTCCACTTATAAGAGTAATTATTAATACACTTTTCCTTGAATTTTTACTATGATTTTTTCTTTCAAATGGCAAACCCAAATTAGTTGCTCTGTACAAAATCACCTGAAGTGCTACCACAGAAATAGCCCACAATATGGTGGTACCGTTTTCCTTTCCTTGCGTTCACTGAAGATATTTGTCAGTGAATGATCTATCTCTCTTTTTGTATCTTCGTGAAACCTTTCTGATGGCCGTGGGAGATGGTGGAGTACTTTTTTTTTTTTTGGCATATTATTAAATGAATAGGTGGTAGAATATTGACCCTTAAGGTAGTAGCTGGGGGGCTTACCAGAGCTGTCTCTGCCTCTGATACACATAGAGGTACTGTGCAAGTCAGCGACAGCCCTGTCAACAGTATAGCTGTCTTGTATTGTATCTTTACTGACCACGTGAGGAAGGGATTATGGATAGTAAGAAGTTAGTTGGTTTATGTATTTGTTCTATTATAAGCACTGTTTATATTGCCATTAACTTGGAGTTTATCAACAGGAATAGGCTGGCGTGCATTAGTCCACCCAAAAACCCATCCAGTATCAGAGTATGAGTTTGAAGTAATCATCGGAGGGGATGGCAGGAGGAACACCTTAGAAGGTAATGACATGTTCACAATTCACTGTCAAATAGAACTTAAATTCTTCGGCTGGTTAGAACAAAAATGGCCTTTAACATCCTAATCAAAATCAGGAAACGCATTTGACTAGTGAAAGGGGAGATTAGAACTCCATGTAAAGATCAGTTTGTATCAAAGACAAAGGATTGTCTTTTTCCTCTTTCTGTCCACTAGCAATGGAATTAGGTGTTTTGACTTGGGTAACTTTTCCTACATTTTTTCTTTAATTGAGTGGTGTTGTAGCTCTTGTGTTTGGGAGTAGGAATCAAGGTGTTGAATGCTATTCTATGTAGTAGAGAACTGTGTCTTAACGTTTTGAAGCAAGTTGAAATTTTTTTGAAAAGAGGTAAGAAATAAAAGGGAACTTTTTTCCTAAACAAGAGCTTTTATTTTTCTAATGAAGCAATTGATGCTTCCTCTGTGGAGCGGTTTGTAATTAATCAGATCCATTCTCTTTTTATGTTGTTAGAGCACTTCTCTATGGCATGCTGAACCTTCTCTGAACCTTGCTCTATTTTTCAGTGTTACTACTTTATCCTCCTTGTAGGGTTTCGCCGAAAAGAGTTCCGTGGTAAACTAGCAATTGCTATCACAGCAAACTTCATCAATCGCAACACCACAGCTGAAGCCAAAGTAGAAGAGATCAGCGGTGTGGCCTTCATATTTAACCAGAAGTTCTTCCAGGATCTACGGGAAGCCACAGGTTTGACAGCAATTGCCAGATTTCCAGTGAAAACTATTTGTCTTTATTATTACAACTTTGTAACTCAGGTGTCATGTTTATTCAATAAATGAACATCTCGTGCAAGGAAGTCAGTCATTACTGTCTCCCTTTGAATTCTGACTTTACCATTTTTACAGCTGTTCTATACAGCTGTACAAAGCAGATGTGTATCACTCAGACGTGTGTCATTTTTGTTTAGAAGTGGAGAACTTAATTCCCTGAAGGTTTTCAGGAAATCTGAGCCCTAAATAGGAAAAATCTGAATCCTGAGTTCAGTTTCCTGCACTCCACATCTGAATACAAAAATTAAGAGTGATGATGAATGTATTTTTAAAAGACATAGCTGTATGCAGGTGAAATATGCTCTTTGTGGTTTTGTTTAAGATTGATATTTTAAAATCATCAAAAACATGAGAGAAAACTGCTTGGCATTCTCCCCCTAAGGTCTTCCAACCTCACAGTTTCAATTTACTTTCTTCCATTAGAGCTCATGTTACACGTAACATGTAATTCATTCCTTCACTACCATGTCTTTTGTTCTGTCACAAGGTATTGACTTGGAGAACATCGTCTACTACAAAGATGATACACACTACTTTGTCATGACTGCCAAAAAACAGAGCTTACTGGAAAAAGGAGTGATACGGCATGTGGGTATTAACTTTTCCTATACCTATTAATTAAGATTTTAGTACAGTTTTCTTTCAGTATGCTGAAAGTAGGGAAGTGGTCTTCTTTTGCCATATGCTGGTTTTTTACATAAAAATGTGTGGTTAATGCCCTTCTAAAGTATTTTGGGCCATCAGAAGCGTGTTACAAGATCTGTCCTTCCAAATTTGTATTCCTTTGTACATTTAGGGAGTTCTTTCGTATTAAGATGAAATATGCTTAAAGAACTTTTCATAGGTTAAATGAGCTTCCCTCATTTTGTGGGAATGAAACAGCAGGGAGCGAAGAGAGTATTGGAAATTTATCTAATTCTAGCAGAAGTTGATTTAAAAGTAGTTTGGCCACAAATTAATCCATAAGGGTTGAAGTCTTGTGCCTTTTGTTTGAAGAGTCAGAAATACTTTCACAGTCAGAAATACTAGCAGGACTGATTACTGCTTACAATAAAAGATTTACAGATTTTCTCTTGGAAGTGTAACCATGGATAGGAATGAAAGAAATTAGAGGGCAAACCTATATCAGTGGATTTGTAGGATTTTTAATGCCAGCTATTGTATATACCTGTCTTAAAATAACTTGTGAGTTAGGCTATTTCACTTTGAATTTTCTCTTTGGCAGGATTATGCTGACACAGAGTTATTACTCTCACGGGAGAATGTGGACCAGGAAGCTCTGCTAAACTATGCCAGAGAAGCAGCTGACTTCTCCACTAATCAGCAGCTACCATCACTGGACTTTGCCATCAATCACTATGGTCAGCCAGATGTGGCCATGTTTGACTTCACGTGCATGTATGCGTCAGAGAACGCAGCCCTGGTGCGAGAGCAGAATGGCCACCAGCTACTTGTGGCACTGGTTGGGGACAGTCTCTTAGAGGTTTGTGTTTTAAACTTATTATGCATAAACAATGAATTGAAGCATGAACGCATCCCTTGCACCCATCACCGAAAGGCGATTACTGATATTCTGTCACTGCTGAGAAGATAGTTATTATAAGGGAATCTGCTGTTTATTATATAATAAAGTGGGAGGTTTGAAGGAAGGGTAGAAGTGTTAGGAAAACAATATTTAAGTGGCAATGATCTTGCTTAAGTGTGTGCAGAGACTTTTTTTCCCTGAAGTTGTCTGTTCCATCTATTTATTATTGGAACAGTTAAACTCTCTACAGAACCTACAGTAGGCCTCTTAATTATTAGCTTTTTGTAGTTGGTTAAAAGGTACAGTCCTGAAGAGAAGCTATTAAGGCACTCCAGGCTGTGCATTGTTGTTGAAAACGGAGGAACATGGGTTTTGAGGGCAGTTCAAATGGGCAGTTCCCCATACATCTGGCTTCTAGCCCAGTGGGAGTGGAGCTTTAAACTAATTACTGAGCTATAATATCCCAGGAGATTACCATCTGCATATATTCTTGATATTTGTTTAAAATATTCCCTAACTAATGCTTTTTCTTTCTTTGCTTATTTTGTAAATTATATTAGCCATTTTGGCCAATGGGAACTGGAATAGCCAGAGGTTTTTTGGCTGCAATGGACTCTGCTTGGATGGTACGAAGTTGGTCACTTGGAGCTAGTCCTTTGGAAGTTCTTGCAGAGAGGTAATAGAGTACACTTTCAGTTCTAAGCTAACCCTCCAACATCTCATCATTCATCCCACTTTTTTCCAGTACAAAGATACAGACAAAGTGGGAGATACAAATTCTCACTGTTCTTAGAGGGTTCTTGTGGGAATGATTCCGTGTAAGAAAACTATTTCCTAAGGAGCCGATAAACCAAGGTACATTTATAGAGAAATGACAAATGTGGCTGTTCTTGGTTCTAGTTTTAAAAGCAAATTAGATGGATTTTTTTGTGCTTATTGATACTATGTGTGGAAAGTGAGCCAGACTTACTGTGCTTTTTGATACTTATGTATCAAAAACAGTGTGGCCAGCAGGGCCAGGAGGTGATTCTTCCCCTGTACTCTGCACTGGTGATGCTGCACCTCAAATACTGTGTTCAGTTTTGGGCCCCTCCCTGTAAGAAAGACATTGAGGTCTTGAAGTGTGTCCAGAGGAGAGCAGGAAGCTGATGAAAGAGCTGGACAATAGGTCTTACGAGGAGTTGCTGAGGGAACTGGGATTGTTCAGCCTGGAGAAGAGGAGGCTGAGGGAAGACCTTATCACTCTCTACAACTGCCTGAGAGGAGGTTGCAAAAAGGTGGGAGTTGGTCTCTTCTCCCAAGTGACAGGTGATAGGACAAGAGGGAATGACCTCAAGCTGCATCAGGGGAAGTTTAGCTTGTACGTCAGGAAAAATTTCTTCACAGAAAGCTTTATCAAGCACTGGCAGAGACTGGAGTAATTAAAAGATGGAGTAGGTAAAAACAAAGTCTGGTAGAATCTATTTTAAGCT
>WAAB01013746.1:0-11321 GCA_013389865.1 Piaya cayana
AGCAGCAGCAGCATGACGTGGTGAATTAAAAATAAATGAAGCAAATGTGTTGGGTAGGATACAGCTTTTATAACAGCTGATGCTATTGTTGGACAAAACAGACAGCTCTGAAGGCACACGAGTCCTTGTTAAATTTAGAAGCAAGGAATTTCAGCATAAAGTTTGGGGGAAGGGTTTGGGGAAGCCTCTGTGGAAAGCTTTTGGCTAAGGCTAGCCTTTTATACATTTCTGTCTTTATTTTTCAATCCCCCTTTTTTCCCCCTCATCTCCAGCTATCCATGCCTGCTTTTATTCTCCCTCTTTGATGCCAGAAATCTCTGCCACTGTGTTTCTCAGTACATCCTGACACCAGGCATCTCACAACTGAATTCCAGATACAGTAATTAATTCACTAATTATTCTCTGCCCTCTCCCTTCCCAAACATTCTAAATGGTCACACAGATATAACTTCTTCAGTAGAGCTGTCTCTGCTTGTGTCATCCAGCAAGTTTACAATATGATTTACAGCATCCTTCCCCTTTTCACAGTAACTTCCATCTTTTGTTATTTTGGCCTTCTGTAAATGTCAGCTCTTTACACTGCTAACTAAGCAGAGATGTGGACCATTTTTTCCCAAAACTCCAGGCAAGAGCCATGATTCTGAAGCTTGTGTCTGTAGCAAGTTGACAATTCTGCATCCAGATCTCTCTAACTCTCTCCTCCTTTCTCTTCCCTGCCAACTGCTTCTTCTCCTTTCATTTGGGTGTTACCATTGCATCTTTGTCAACTGCATATGCACAGCCCCCTTTAGCTTGCAACTCCTACTGAACCCGAGGACAATTTTTCTATCCACTGATTTCCTGTGGTTTTTTACAATATGAGTAAATTTATAGTGCAGGCTAAAGTCTGGCATATGTAACGACTACCTCTGAGTGATAACACTAGAATATAAAATCCAGTTTACATTAGATGGCGATACAGAAACAGTCAAGATGGTGAAACCATTTCTTAGGGCAGATATGAAGAATTCTTGATAAAAGGTTTTTCTTTAAACATAGCAGAATAGAAATGCTTTCACAAGATGCTCTTGAACTAGAAATGCCTAAGATCTTTTTTTACGCATCCCAGATGTTTTGCTGAGCACCCAAATGACTAAGAATGTATCCTTTGTACAGAATACAAAAGGAAAGATTTACCTTGTTTGTTAAGTAACAATAATGAAGTATGAAAAGTAAAAAAATAAAAACTTTCTTTTTTCTTTTTTCTTTTTTTTTCAAGAAACAAAAAAGTAAACCCTCATTTGAGGTTTGAGGAAACCTGTGCCATGTTTCTGGCTTGTCATATCATGGAATCATAGAAAGGTGTGAGTTGGAAAGGACATTAAAGATCACCTAGTTGCTCTGGGCCACCTGTGCCACTGCCTCACCACTCTAACAGTAAAAAAATTCTTCGTAATATCTACTCTAAATCTACCATCTTTTAGCTTAAAACTATTACTCATCATCCTGTCACTGCCCTCCCTGATAAAAAGCTCAGCCTCATCTTTTCTATAGGCCCTCTTTAAGTACTAGAAGGCTGCTGTAAGGTTGAAGACTGAACTCAGCTCTCTCAGCCTATGTTTGTATAGGAGGTGTTCCACCCCTTTAACGATATTCATGGCCCTCCTCTGGACTTGCTCTAAGAGAGCCGTGTCCTTTCCTGTGCTGAGTATTCCAGAACCAAACACAGTACTCCAGGTGAGGTGTCATGAGAGCAAGTAGAGGGACAGAAATGCCACCCTCACCATGCTGGTTGCACTTCTGATGGAGTCCAGGAGACAGTTGGCTTTCTGGGCTGCAAGTGCGTGTTGCTGGCTCATGTTGAACTTCTCATCCACCAGCACCCCCAAGTCCTTCTCCTCCTGGCTACTCTTAGTCCATTCTCCACCCATAATTGTGCCAGTTACCTCAGGACCTTTGGCCTTGTGTGTACCTTCAGGCTCCTTAGATGGTCTTGGACCTGATCTTCTTCTACCATGGGCAGTTCTTCCATCTCCCAGTCCCTGCCTTTGCCTTGTGCAACTTGGATGGTGTGGCTTAAGCCCTTAGCAATGAAGACTGAAGCAAAAAAATTGCTAAGTACCTCAGCCTCCTCCATATCCTGGGCAACAAGATCTCCCATTTCCTTCCAGAGAGGGCCCACATTCTCCCTAGTCTTCCTTTTATCACTGACATACTTAGAGAAGCTTTTCTTGTTGACCTTTTCATCTTTGGCTAGATTTAATTCTATCTGGGCTTTAGCTTTCCTAGCCTGATCCCTGGATGCTTGGACAATTTCTCTGTATGTTTTCCTACGTATCTATAACTATCATTTATTTGGATTCTAAATAATCTATTTAATTTCTTTATCTGCTCTGTTGGGGCAAGCAAAACTAGTCACATTGACCCAGGTTCACACAGTATCTCTATGTGCATGGCTATACTTAAGAAATACTTTTTTAGATAGTAATTTGGCATACGTGATACAGAGTTAGCTGAAGTAGAAAAAAATGAGCTTTCTTCTCCAGTGTTCCCCATTGCCCAGGGAAGCAGACTCCTGTCGCATTGCATATTTTGTGGCTAGAAGCTAGTCTGCGCATTTTCAAGCCACTGCTGGGATCACGCAGTAGAGCACAAACTGTGAAATTCTGGCTTCACTGAACTGTTACTTAATGAAACTCTTGTCTTGAGTAATCTCTTAAAAGTAAATACCTGCAGAAAGAAAAGTGTCACTGGTGCTAATGAAAAATATCAACATTTGAAGTCTGAGCAGAGCAATAGGTTTTGTTGTAAAATGAGTTGACTGGTGCCAGAACTGATTCGATCTCAAAGCAATGGGTCAAAATATGAGTTGAATCATTGCAAACCACCGTATGAGGTCTGATTTCCTCTACCCCTGCCTTACCCACTAGAAACTCTCATTGTAAAGCCTGAAGACTTCCTCTTCTTTCTTTTAGCCATACTAGCTGTTTTTAAGTATGCAGCTTGAAAAGACTGAAAATCTTTACAGCCGTTGCTGAACAAACCACAATGAAAAACATGACGTCAGTTCATTACAGTTCAGTTAATGTTTCTGTCTATTACGAATGTGATTTTTTTAAAATTTTGCCACCAGTATTGAACTGATGAGGAAGGTAAAAGAAACAGATTGTAAAATGAAATTGTCAGCTTACAAGTACCAACAGATATAAACTAGCCCTGCTTTCTATGAACCATCATCTCAGTGTACTGCTATAAATATATGAGTATTCTTGACTTAGTTCTGTGCACGTTGCAAATATATATTTCAACTAAATTTTATTTTAAAGAAGGAGTTTCTAAATAGAACAAAGTTCCATTTGCTTGTTCATCATAAGTTATAATTTGAATTATTTTTCCTTGACCAGAGTAAGGATTGTTATTTTGGAGCTTATACTTCACTCGCTGCCTTGATTTCTTAATATTTCCTTCTTGGGCTAAAATTTTATCATCTTTCATTTAGTGCAGACCTCCTTAACCATTCTGCAGCTAAGTCTCACTGCTGCACTTACTTATCCAAAAGACTACCAGAAGGTGCAAAGTGTGAGCAAATACAGATGCAGACAAAAGAAAATGCTGGTGATTCCTGACCCCTTGGTGGGAGGGAAGCCTCCAGTTTATCATTCTACAGACTTTATCTCTGTCTGAATGGTTTTACTGAATATTGGCATGAGCAGAAAAAGCACTCAGCTGTTGAAGTCATAGCTCAAGAGATGACATGATTGCCTTGGAAACACTTCTGCCTTTTTCCACACAAGGTCAGACAGGGTACTGAACTGTACAGATGCATATAGACGTTTTCAGTGCAAAGAGAGGAGAATGTTGTTATCTGAATGGAAGTATAGATAAATTTCTGGCCATAAAATAGTGTTAGGTTACATGATGTCAGTTGTAGTTGCTTCCAGGAGAACCAATGTTTTCAGTAAGTTACACAATACCCAAGAGTTTGCAACCTGCTTAGATAAAACAGTTTTCTTAGATTTGCGACAAATACTTTGATTAATCACCATTGTAGACTTCCCAGTGTATTTAACTTTATTTTTGTTACTGCCTACAATTTAGGTTGTTATCCCAGTGAGGCTTCATATTCATGAAGGTGAGAACACTCAGTATTCTAAGGGCCCTGAAATACTTCCCAGCTGCACCATCTCCTCTGGTGTCCATCTTGGTGCCATCAGTGTGTATATTGCTTGTCAGTTTTCAAAATGTAGCTTGACTGCTGATAATATGCCCACTGTTTTGATGTACATGCTTCAGAGCAAAAGGCTTCACAGGTGTCTGTCAACTGCAGAAAAGATACTTGCCAAGAATTACTGAAAGTGGTACTAGACGGAAGTACAGAAATCCTCAAGAAGTAACAAGATTCCTTGACTCTGGAAGAATGCTGACATAGTGACATTGGCCCTTAGAGAGTGTTATGAAAATTTGCAGCTGGTTCTTACCAACTGAGGAGAGAGGCTAGTATGCAAAATGTTGTTGTTTATTGATCCAGATGTCCTTGGAGTCAATCTCACTATATTTTTTATCTATGATCCCAACCAACACTGGTTTTCAAAGAGGTATTAAAGGGGCTAGGATGCTGGGATATAATCATAGAATCATAGAATGTTTTGGGTCAGAAGGGAGCTTAAAGATCATCCAGTTCCAACCCCCACTGCCATGGTTGAGGTTGTTCAAAGCGTCATCCAACCTGGTCAAGAACACTTCCAGGGATGTGGTATCAACAACTTCTGTGGACAGCCTGTTCCAGTGACTCAGCATCCTCATTGCAAAAATTTCTTCCTAACATCCACTCTAAATCTTCCCTCTTTCAGCTTAAAACCATTACGTCTTGTCCTATCGGTACACTCCCTGGTAAAGAACCCCTCCCCAGCTTTCCTGTAGGCCCTCCTTTAAGTACTGGGAGGCAGCTATAAGGTGTCCCTGGAGCTTTCTATCCTTCATGGACAGTTCTAAGCTTCCAAGAAATAAAGTCCTTTTTTTTTTTTACAAGGACAAGCTACCGTTTGGTTTCTTTTACTGAGGCATGAACAATACCAGTGTTTCTGGTAAAATTCTACTACCTCGCTACATTGCAATGTGTAATGTGAACTAATACATATTAATGTAGTTAATACACTTTCATACTATGAAGACTGACATAATAGTTGGGGAGAGGAACTTTCATAATGAGTAAATGTGAGACTTGTAGTAAGAATGCACCTGGTTATGGAAATTGAAGCTACATGAGTAGCAGTAGCTGCAAGGCTCGTCACCTTTGTGAAAACTTAGAGTTCTGTCTGTCAGACAGCTTAAACTTTGAAGATGCAGAATGTGAGCAGCATGTACTTAAAGGATTTTGGTTTCTTAAGCTTATAAAAAAATTGCTACTGATATTTCTTATGCTAAGACAGAATTTCAAAAGTGGATGAATGAAAAGGAGGTGCACAGTGCCTGCCTGCTTGAACTTGAAGAAATTTGAGAGCAGAATTTCTTAAGACTTCATTAGAGCTCCTGGTCCTACCCTAGCACAGGTTTCTGAAGAGGCAGAGGTGTCTTGACCCATTGTGCTGGCTTCATGAACCTCCCTATCGAAACAGTGATTGTGCCAGACCTTGCCACCCGGGAAGTGGGGCAGGGGGTACTCATTGCCTGCCGTAGGGGCAGAAGGATGGGGCTGGCTTCTGCAGGTGTCCTGTTGATGCAAAAAAAGGCAAAAGCAGCAGCAGTGGCCCCAGAGGTGGCATTGCTGACATCAAGTAACTTCATGCTTAATGTACAGTGATATCTCTGTGGTTTAGGGCTGCCACGAGGACGAGTACTGAGAACTCAAGGCAAGTTACTGAGAAGGTTGAAAATTTCAGCATACCTAGCACTTGCATGTACAAGGACCAACAAGTAGGCTTTAAGTAGTGTAAGTCTAGGTGATATTTAATCAAACACCTGCAGCCTTTGTCAAGGGTGTGTGACTGTGCTTCTATCTGCCAGCTGTATTTTACCTTCAATTTGCATCAAAGGAAACTTAGTATTTGCTTTCTAGAAAATACGTTATTAAAACATGCACTAATTTTAGTAATTCGTTTATGCTTGGTAAGGATTTGGGTGAAATAGCAATAAGTGTAGTATGTGACATTTGCAGTCTTGAAGTGTGGTCAAGCCCTCCTGAAGTTACAGGTAAGAAGAAATGAGCAAAAATCAAATAAATACATTCAATATTTTTATTCGTTCTCATCTGGATTCAGCACCTTTATTATATTTTGCAAAACCCTTTTCCTCTCTTCCTGCTCTCTATCCTCATGCCCCCAAAACTTAATCTAATTTCTTGATGCAAATTCCATGCTTCTGTCACCCAATTGTTCTTCTAACAGCTTTCATTAGAGTAGTGTAGGTTTCCGCTTACAGACTTCATGAGATGGAGCCATGTATTTCAGTTCTAATAAGTAAAAGGAAATGCAGAGGTACAGAGTGATTTATTTCTTTTGTAGTTATGTGAGTTTTGTAGTATGAGGAATTTAGTCCAGTGACTAGAACTAGCCCAAGCTGCAGAACCACAGGGTGCTGAGGCAGAAAGACACATCCAGAGATCATTCAGTCCCATTACCTGCTCCAACAGGGTCAGCCACTGCAGGTTGCCTGGGACTGTGGTCGTCTGCCTTTAGAATACTTTGAATATGTGGAGTAGATAATCTCTGCAAGAAACAACTTTCCCCAAAGCACTGAAAATAGTTCAGCTTTTTCCAAGCTGCAATTAGTGACAGTGCTTTAAAAACTCTTTCAAGCTTAAGGAAGTGATCTGAGACCTATAGTTCTGCCATGTGAGGTTTGATGCTCATTTGCCACTAAGGGCTGAAACGTGAAGAGAATCACCAAGCATCCAAAACACTGGTTGGAGGGAATATGGTCACATTTGTTATGGATGTGGGGAATTACAAGCTATAAGAAAGCAGACAGATTCTGGTAGACGAGTCATCACTGGGGAGGTTGTGATTAAAATAGCAAATATTTGCTTTTGTCTTCACTGCTTGGCGACAGGGGCTCACAGGAGCTTTTAGACCTTTTGTAATTATTGTGTAGTTCCCTTTTACTCCTCCTTCTTTCTGGATAAGGAGCTCCACAGCATTTGGCAGGACTGTTGCCATTTTATTAATTTTCTCCCTTCATGGTTGACTCAGTTTTTCTGTATGCTTTCTGCTGGTTTGGAGTGTTTATTCTATCCTCTTATTCCTGTATAAAATACTCCCCAGAAAACTCTGCTTATAGCTAATGTTTGGAGCCCCATTGTATTTTCCTACTTTCTTCCCCAGAAAATGACTTATTTTACCATGTTCTGTTAAAAAATCCACTTCTTTACATGACTACAGTTATTTTAGTAAAGAGTTTTTAGTCAACATGAGACCTTGTAGGCTTTTTTTAGAATATTAAATTGCCATTTTTGGATGGAAGGGATAGTAATTCAAATATTAAAATGCATCAAAGATCAGTTAAAAAATATTTTCTAGCAGTTAGACCAGAAAAAGATTAGGCCACATAATTACCCAACTTTTTCTGTACTGTATTTTCAAGATTGGTGAAAATAAAGTAACTTCTCAGGGAACTAGCTTTTGGATCACTGTACAAAACCTAAATGTGGTAGTTATTAGTGTAATCTTATGCATCTTTTTGAAGAAGAAATAAATCTTTTCCTTGGTTGCCACAGAGGCTTTGCTGACTTTATTCCCTTCAGATACGTTAGTGAACAGTCCAGATGTGCAGAAGGCAAGACACTTCCCAGATGTAAAACATCCTTGTTCCTTGGTTTTTTTTTTGCTGATTTACAGTTGTTATTTGTGTTTGTGTCATATTTACTTTAGGCAGGAAGGGGCTTTTTTCTCCTAAACAGAAATTTATGCAAAGCTTTTTGTTTTCTCTTGCTCTGCAGAGAAACTAACCCTGAAAAGCAGCATCGATAGGTTAGTACTTTTAGGAGGAACTGGATTGGAAACCAACTATGTGGGATTTAATTTCATGAGACTCCAGGCAGGACTAATTATAAACTGCTGCTTGGCGCTGGAAGTAAACATCCCATCTGCATTGCCTGACGTAGAGGAATCTTGCCTGCAAAGCTCTGCCTTGGCTTAGAGGAGTAACATAGGTTTAGGTATGTTCTTCCGTTCACAGTGAGTGGTTCTCATGTTCCAGGTTCTCCATTTAAAACCTTAGAAAGGCAGTTCTTACAGCTAAATATGGAGAACCAAGTTACCTTTCTCTCAGTTTTGTTTTTCTTAATGAAATCACTCCTCTTGGTTTTGCCTAAATAGGACATGTTGGAAAACAACCGTCAGAATGTGAACTCAGCAGTAGAAGTCTTTTATTGTAGATAACTAATGCTGGTGGAACAAAACCTGGATTGAAATCAAGTGCTGCTAAGCTTAAAAAGCAATTATAAGGGATGTGATGGCTTTGCTCTGTTATTTAAAGCGTTTCTTGAAAAAGTTTCAATGAATTGGCCTTCTGTATTTTCTATAGCTTCTTTTATGGTTAGGTGTTGAATATTTCTGCTCCTCATGTCTGCAGTCATCCAAGAAGAAGGAGCACAAGACACAGGAGAATAAAATCAATTTCCCTGCTGGAAGTTAAGAAGCTACATTTCACGTGGCAGCCAAACATTTTATGCCCTTGAGGCTACCAACATCCTTACTCTGCAAGAGGACTACAAACCATGTGTCAACTATACAGAGATGAGAGGCTTCGTTGAGCTTAAGTTTTTTGCACATTTCATGTAAATGAACAGCTAGGCAGCAGGACAGACAGTTGGGCAGTCACCAGCTGTGTGAAATTTTACAAGAGGAAGTGCTGTATTTTGCACCTAGGATGGGATAATCTTTATAGGTACAAATTGGGAGGCAAGATCCTGGAGAGCAGCCCCACAGAAAGAGATGTGCAGGTTTGGGTTGATGGAAAGTTTAACATAAATTACCAATGTGCTTTGGCAGCCAAAAGGGCAAACTTTGTCCAAGAGTGTATGAAGCACAACATAGCCAACTGCTCAAGGGAGATGATTATCCCACCCTGCACTGCACTGGTGTGGCCCCATCTTGTGTACAGTGTGCAGTTTTGGGTGCCTAAATTTAAGGACTTCATCATCTTGAGGGTCTCTTCCAATTTAAATGCTTACAAAAATTTAATGTCTATGAAACTTAAATGTTTCATAAACTTAATGTCTATGAAAATATTAGAGGTTATCTGGAGGAGGGCAACCAAGATGATGAAAGGTCTCAAGAGCAAGACTTAGGAGAAACTGCTGAAGTTGGAACTAGATGATCTTTAAGGTCCCTTCCAACCCTAACTATTCTATGATTCTAAGTTCACTTGGTTTGGAGAAGAGAAGAAAAGCAAAGAGAAGTGAAGTTTGATGTGTGACCTCATTGCTGTCAACAACTTCCTCAAGGGAAGCAGTGGCTGGGAAGGTGCTGATGATCTCTCTCTGATGACCAGTGATAGGACATGAGGAAATGTACTGAAACTGTCAGGGGGATATTAGGAAAAGGTTCTTCACTGAGAGGACGTTTGGTCACTGGAATAGGCTCCCCAAGGATGTGATCATACCACCAAGCCTGTCAGAGTTCAAGGAGCATCTGGACGATGCATTTAATCATGAAGTTTAGTTTCAGGTAGTCCTGTGAGGAGCAGGGAGATGGACCGTATGATCCTTACAGGTCCCTTCCAATTCAAGATATTCTATGACGGTTAAATTTATCGGCCACTGGTGGAGCGGCAGGTAATGTTCAGCAGCAGGACAGGGAGAAGCTGATCACTGTCACCTGGTCTGTAGGCCTACAAGTGGAAGACCAGCTGCAGCATGAAATTTCTGTAGCACCGTGTGGTATGCTGGAAAGAGAGGGAAAGAAGGACGAGAGCACCACTATTTTTAGAAAAAACAAAATTTAAGCAGCCTATTGCTCAAGTCAGAAAGTTATGTTTGTGGTGATTCATCACAAAGTCTCCTTTCTTGGTGTGTTGCCATACATGTGACTGATGGAGGAACTTTCCAAAGCTCATGTTGGCTTCTGCAGTGGGATGTAAATATGACTAATCCAGTACTGTGGCAGTAAGTATCTGAGAGCAGTGATGGGTCTTTGCAAAGGACTCCTATTTATGTAGTTACTTGGCTATGCAGTGGGATGTAAAGCTCATCAGCTTTTCAAAAGTTTAAATTTGCTTTTTTGTTTTATGTGCTGGTTTTCCCCCATCTGACGCAATTATGCAGGTTACTGGGGTCAGCCAGCTGAAGATCTGTCTTGTGAAATCATAGAATAATAGAATGCTTTGGGTTGGAAGAGACCTTTAAAGTTAATCCAGTCTGACCTGCCTGCAATGAACAGAGACATCTTCAACCAGATCTGGTTGCTCAGAGCCCTGCCCAACCCGACCTTGAATGTTTCCAGGGACGGGTCTTCTGCCACCTAATTGGTCAACCTGTTTTTCTGCCTCACCACCACCACTGTAAAATTTTTCTTCCTTATATCTAGTATGAATCTACCCTTTTTTAGTTTAAAACCATTACCCCTTGTCCCATCACAACAGAACCTGTTAAAAAGCTTTACCCCCCCCATCTCTCTTACAGGCCTCTTAAATATTGAAAGGCTGTAATAAAGGCTCCTCAGAGCTTTCTCCTCTCCAAGATGAACAACCACAACTCTCTCAGCCTTTCTTCACAGAAGGGGTGTCCATCCCTCTGATCATCTTCATGGCCCTCCTCTGGACCCATTCCCAAGAGGTCCATGTTTTTCCTATGTTGAGGGCTCCAGAACTGGTTGCAATACTCCTGGTTGAGTCTCAACAGAGTAGAGTAGAGAGGGCAGAATCACCTCCCATGACCTGCTGGCCACCGTTCCGAAGCAGCCCGGGATGCCATTTGCCTTCTGAGCTGAGAGCACATATTGTTGGTTCATGTCCAGCTTCATCCACCAGTCCCCCTTAGGGCTGCTCTCAGTCCATTCTCCACCCAGCCTGTATTTGTGCTTGGGATTACCTTGACTCAGTTGCAGGACCTTGCACTTGGCCTTCTTGAATCTCATGAGAATCACATGGACCCACTTCTCACACTTGTCCGGTTCCCTCTGGATGCTAGACCATCCCTCAAGTTTGTCAGCTGTATGACTCAGGTTGGTGTCATCTTCAAACTTGCTGAGGGTGCAGTCTGTCCCACTGCCTATGTTGTTGACAAAAATATTTAGCAGTACTGGTCCCCGTGCAGACCCCTGAGGAACACCACTTGTCATGGATCTCCACTTGGACACTGAGCCATTGAATGCTACCCTCTGGATGTGACCCTCCAACCAATTCCT
>WAAB01013749.1:971-32675 GCA_013389865.1 Piaya cayana
TGAAAGGAGATTGTGGAGAGGAGGGAGCTGGCCTCTTCTCCCGAGTGACAGGGGACAGGACGAGGGGGAACGGCCTCAAGCTCCACCAGGGGAGATTTAGGCTAGAGATTAGGAGGAAGTTTTTCACACAAAGGGTCATTTGGCATTGGAACAGGCTACCCAGGGAGATGGTTGAGTCACCTTCCCTGGAGGTGTTTAAGTTATGGGTGGACGAGGTCCTGAGGGACATGGTTTAGAGTTTGCTAGGACTGGTTGGACTCGATGGTCTGATGGGTCTCTTCCAACCTGGTTATTCTATGTCTCTATGATTCTATGATTCTATGATATTGAACACATTAGAAACTGGGTGCTAGCAGTACTATTCATTCTGCATATGTGATTGGATGTGTGAGTAAAACAATGCTTTTTCCTATTTTATGACTCTATTTTTTCATAAAAGGAAAGAGTCACTTTTTCCTGCCTATAAAATTTCCACATCTAGATCAAGATTTTCATGAACTTGTACATCATTACAAATATTTTGCAATTTTTATAAAAATAACTTTTCTAAATGGTCATAAGACCATTTTTATTACAAGTACAGAAGGATATTTTTCACTAATAGTTAAGATGATTTGATTTCTTAGGCATGTTACTGTAAATAACTCTCAACAGGAAAAAGAGGGAGAATTAAGAAGCCTCAAATATGGCAGAAATCTAATTACAAGACCACTCATGTGTTTATCAGGGCTTTTTGCTCAAAGACCTAATGACCTGGATTTATTCTCATGAGCTCAGTGTCTATATCTATGTTTTATTTTACACTACAGTTCCATAAGTAGTCTGTTCTAGCACAAGGTAATTATTTTTGCTAAAATAGGTGGCCTTTCTCTTCCTGTCCTCTGATAACCATTCATCCCTGTCATTCTTTTATGTAAACAAAACACTGGGGTGAGGGAAGGACATGGGATGGATCACAATAGATTCAGTTGAACACACTAGCTCCAGTTCTTTGCTATAAACCCATCTCACTGCATTGCAATTGTACTGTGCAGTATTGGTGCATGTGCTTACGTGCACTTCATAGTGGAAATTATAAACTCGGGTAAGGTATAGTGGGAGAGCAAAGCGGCACTTGTAATAGTGGTGGTAATCTGTGGAATTCATTGCCTAAAGTTCTTAGAGAATCTGAATCTGTTTCTTGTTGGAAGTGTTATTTGAAGTTTAATGTTTTGAATGTCTTTTTCTAACTGTAGGAGTGTTTGTACTTGCTTCCAAGGTTACCTGTGTTTTATTTTTGAAAATAGATTAACGGTAAATACTTGCAGACTGATCTAAAAGTCATTAAAATTAATGGAAAACTTCCCAGTGACTTCATAGGTCTTTGGTTCACATCTTTAGGGAACTCTCTTTGAACAAACTGAGATTATCAAACCTTCATAAATATAAATCAAGTACTGACATTAGTGCCATCAGAATGCTTCATAATAGCTGAATATCTGATTCTACCTTCAGTGAGTCCAGTTTTCCAAAATCTGAATCGTAATTGCCTGGTGAGTATTTCAGTCATACTTTATTTTGCCATGGGCTTCAAGCATGCTTTGAGCAAGAACTACAGATTTTGTTAAGACCTGTCAAAGCCTACTTTAAGTAGCCTCATGGATACCCTGCTGTGCTGCAATGTCTGATTACTGTAGCTTAGCAGGTTTACCTTCTCACTTGCAGAATTGCATAAGGAATAATCTAAGCACTTTGTCCCCATCACCAGTATAGATACAACTTATATTCCTGTGTAGCATTGATTTATTCAGAAATGTTATCTTGGAATTATTCTCACAGTGCATACATCTTTGCAAAAGCAAAGTATTTACATTTTATATCTAGTTTTAACATTTCAGAATCTACATTAAAATTTCATCTCTTTTAAAATGTGATGTTATTACTGGGTGTGTGGGGATTTTATACACCAAACTGGCACTTTGCAGTGCAGTTTATCTGTTTATACAACTGAAAAAGAATTTCCAAAAAGCAAGATAACGTGCCTTATTTAATTTCAAAAATAAAAGCATTCCAGATGAATTTACATTGGTTTGGATCTTTTTGGATCTTCTTTTAAGAAGAACTTAAAATAAGAATAAATAAATTGAATTTGTGTGGCAATAACTCTGTCTGTTTCTGTGTTTATAAAACAAGCAATAATTTTGAATAATAATCAAAATCATTGCAGTAATACAAAAGAAAGATCCATCCATCCAGTAAAATTTTACAGTGTACCACACATAGATTAGCTCTTTTCTTGGCAAAAGAGTTTTGAGTGCATGGACTGTCCATCCAAACCCAAACCAGTAAAAACTAAATCACTGAGCCAAAGAAATGCTACTATATGTTTTATGTGAGATTCTTTAAAATTGTTATACTTCTGCTCAGCCCCCCAAAAAAGCAAAAATCTTTGAACGCTCTTCAAGCTTTGAGTTATGTCAAAATATGGCTAAAAATGGGGCTGCTTTAGTCTACTTAATGTGGAAAATGTCTCATTTTTACAACCAATATATTAAACCTTTGACAGTTATATAAGTGAAGTAATTTTCCTGAAAAGAAGAAAAACTATGGACTGTGCAGAATGATAACCTTGTAAAGGGCAGACCTTCAATTCCTCAGCAGAACATTTGATTCACACCAGTGTAACAGCTGACAGAGTTTATCATTCTGTGCCTACTCTACAACAGCCCTGCAAAAATCAATCTTGCTTAAAAATTGTAATATTCTTCAAATTAACAAATCATTTATTTGCTTCAAAGCCTTTTCTAAAATCAATTAAGGCCAAAAGAAAGACTTCCATTTGACCAGTATCAGAAGTGATTTAAGTTTTGCTGACATATTTTATCAGACTTCACCTATTTATTTCTGGATGGAAGTAGACTGAGGGAAACAGAAAAATTATGGTCTTGATTGCAAGAGGCTCTTTGGGTTTCACATTGAAAGCGTCACCTCCATGGTCAGTGCTAGCTCAGCAGTAAAAGTAGAATGCTGTGTTGCAGACATACCCATTTTTCTGATCCCTCAGGTATATGGCAAAGAATTCAATTATCATGAAGATGAAGTTGGCAGGAGGGACATGCTTCTTCGGTGGTAACTAATTCCACCAAAACTTTTAGCTTTCAGCAGTGACAGGTAAACGGGAGTGGAGGCAGATGCAAAATCAGGCCCACTAATACTTTATGGTCCAAGCAATTTACCAGGTTTGATCTCTGTAAATGGCTCACAGAGGACGTTGCTTGAATACTTGCCTTGGATTCATGCAGCTCATTCCAATCAGAGGTCATTGCTGGACAGCAATAAAAGGAAGTGCTCTGTTTCAGATAGCAACTAAAATATATCTTATATTTTGTATTACAGAGAAATTTACAACCATTTCCCAAAGAGAAAGGTAGTAAGACTCCAGATATATAACATCACTTCTGGAATACAGCAACTGGGGGGAAATAAAATAGTGAAACATTATTATTGGAAAAAATTTTATACGGCAAATAATTTTCATTTACCACTAAAATTAAGACACATGAACCTATATTCACTTTCAGTATTCCCTCTTTCTTGAAAGAAAATGAGTACTTAAAGAAAACTGTTCTCTCAGTCACACTAAGACGTTCATTACAACAGGAAAAAGCTGATTTCACAGCCCATTCTGATTAAGCCAAGCAGTAAAACAAATTTTAAATAAATGTGGGGCCTGTCTTTAAAATGTATATATATTTCTCTTACAATGTAGACCACAGCATTTAAAAAAAAAAGAGAGAGAGAATCTAGAAACAAATTGTTTGATTCTAGTTTTGAACTTCACATGAGTAACAGTATCAGGAAAAAGTCATTCTATTTGAGCTATGTTAAAAACCCTCTGCATTAGCTAATGAGCTATGAAAGCAAGATTTTGTTCATTATACACAACAAATATCACCCTGAGCCTACCTTCTAGTTTTGAAACTAATGTTTTAGGAAACATCATTTTACCTTCTTGTGCACAGAAGTCCTGAGAACAGGCTAAACTACGCTGCATATGCTGCTACTTTTCCTCAACTTCAGATGATGTGCCAGGTCTGTCATACTGACTGTGATGACACAAAATGTTATATATGTAGAGTAAAACTGCACATTTTTTTCAACTGCTGTTCCTTAGGGGTGGTAAAATCCAAGACTCTTAAAGTGAGGGATTTATAAGGGTTTCTGACTCAAGATGTAATAGTTCCCATTTAGAAAACATCCACATTCTTTCAAAAAATGGCATATTCTGCTCACTTCTCACAGATTCATTCACATAAAACTTATAAGTGTAAGTTGTTTATAACTCCATAAATATCTTAATAATGAATAGCTGATTCTTAGTTTCTTCCCATGCAAGACACGTCTTTTAATAACAGGAGAAGCATATACCTATAGAAAAAGATGAAGAATTGATCTATTCCTTTCTGCTATCACTCACACAGATACACAAATCAGATCTGATTCTTGGCTTCTTCTGAAGTCCCTTTGTGATAAGAACGCTTACATGAGTCATTAGCAGGCATAAATCCAGAATTATTTAGTGCATCCCCAAGGCTCTTCGAAGACACGCCAGGAGTAGGTTTGGCTTTCAGCTCTGGAAGCAGTACACTAACTTCAAACTATGTTTCTCACCCTCCTCCCCTCATCATGTCTGGTAAAGGACTTGTCCTTTACTGCAGCTTCTTGCAGCATCTTCCAGATGGTAACTTCTCAAGTACACAATAAGGAAGTGAGAACATAATTCTCACATCTTCACTGATGTTGTAAGATTAAAAATCTTCACACAAAACCGCTGGCTCAAGGACAGCAGTATGCTTTAAAATGGATGATATTTTAAAATGTTGCATATTTCCTAGGGGTCTAAAAGAGAACTATAACACAACTCTAAATCTGTACAATGGCTCAGGCCTAGATTCTCATCCAAAGTCAAACAGCACAAACTAAGTCTCAAGAGCATATATAACTTGCTTTAGATTTCTTGTATGCTTTTCAGAACTTTTCCTTTTCTAGTCAACAGGGAGTGTCAGTCAGGATTACAGTACAGAATCAACCAGAGTGCAGCCTAGCAGAGTCTACAAAAAAAAAAAAAAAAAAAAAAAAAAAAAGAAGAATGATTTCTTTTAGAATTGATGTTCAAATCTGTTGTACTACCTAAAAACTTGAGATGAATTAAGCAAACACTGTGCCACCACCTCATTTTCACCTTTACAGAAATACAATCAAATGTGATAGTCCTGTCTAGTTAGACAATTAAAGACTGGGGAAAGACCATGAAGATGGAGATTGCAAATACAAACAAAGAAGCTGCATGCTTTTACTTTAAACAACAGTCTTCCATTTACCACCAACTTCTTTGGCAGGACTGAAAGGGCAGATTGTTGAGAAATGTTCATAATATGTACACCAAGGCAATCACTGTGTGGGATATGCATAGCAAATTTTCCCTGTTTGAGAGATTTTAACCCACATTATCATTATTGCCCTAATTGAGCATTGAAAATGTACAAATCAACATAGAAAGAGGTTGGTATTACACTGCTGTCTCCTATTCCCTTTTCTACAGTTTGTGAGACAGTCTAAGCCAGGCATGTTACACAGACCTCCAAGACTAGAAAGGCCAGTTTCTTTGCACTCACAGTGTTATTCTGCTTGCCATTACCTGGCATTTCTTTAAAGACGGCTCACAGCTCATCTTCTGGATCACCCATATGAAAATGTTATTTTTCTGCAATTATCCATCTTGTATTTACATTTTGCAGAGGTATTAATGTTTCTCTATGTGTCATTAGAGATTAACAAAGCTAGTTTCTTCTTAGTATTCTCTCTTCTCAGTTTGCACTATATTGCTGTCAATATTTTTGTTATGCTATAAATTCAGAGAGGACAGTCAAGATGCCTGAGATGTGGAAGAGGACATTAAATTATTCAACTTAAATGGACAGAAATAAAGCCCAACTTCATAAAGAACATAGAAGGAAAAAAAATTTAAAATATAATACTTTGTAAATTACTCAAAATTTTAAAATATTCTATATTAATTACTCCAGAAAATGTTTTGCCTCATTAGGGTAATCTTCTTTGACAGGGAAGGTGGGAAGGGGAAGGTGGTACATCTCAACATTCATAAGACCTCTGACATTGTCCTGTATAACTGTCTTATAAAGTGGCTAAGGAAATATGATCTATCTAGAATAACCTACAAATAGGTATAGAATGATGGAGGAAAAAAAAATCTTTAAAATATTTATCAAATAGAAGAACATTTTCTTTAAGGCTTGTCAAATATTTAGAATCATAGAATCATATAATAGTTGGGGTTGGAAGGGACCTTGAAGATCATCCAGTTTGAGACCCCCTGCCATGGACAGGGACATACCACTAGATCAGGTTACCCAAGGCCCCATCCAGCCTGGTCTTGAACACCACTCTCATGGTGAGATCATTTGTTCACACGCAGTCCTGTCAGTATTTTAATCTCTAACTTGGAATTGGAGTAGAAATTTACTGATAAATTGTATGGATGATAGAAGAGTGGGAAGATTCCCAGGCACATTATAATTGAAAATAATGCTGAAATGAAGAAATTATCTGTAAAGGCTGCTACACCAGAAGTGGGAATAAAAAATTTTATAAAATGGAAAAAGTTGTAGAGGCTGGTAGAGGAACATCCAGAGGACTTAGCCGTCGAAAAAGGAAATATAAGGCAGCAATAACAGGTTTTCTACTAAAATTTAAAAAAAAATAAAAATGAAGTGATTCCTAGATTGTATTAACAAAGCATCCAATGCAGCACACAGCAGGTGAATAGTTGAGTGTACACAGCAGAAGAAAATCTTCTGCTGGGTCCAGTCCAAGGATAATACCTCAAGAAAAATTATCCCTAAAGGATATTTTAGGACAATCCAGATGAGAGTAGCAAGGACACCGAGAAAATCAAGAGACATCATGGATGAAGAAATTAGCTTAGGTTCCTCAAAAAAATGGCAGAAAGAAAACAGGATAATTTTTTTCCAGTGCATAATAAAATGCTGTACATTTGGAACCAGTTGTATGTTTGTTCACAATACCTTAGTGCAGACCTCTGGACTAAATTTTTCTGTTGTCCCCTGAACTACTTCTGTCTTCCTCAAACATTCTCACACAAACATCATAGTAAATGTCTAGACAAGACCATGAAAGTCAGATGAATATTGGCTTTATTTGTGAAAGATGACTAATTTTGGTACTGAAAAATATGACATATAAAAGGGTAGATACCAAAAGCTAATATTCTTAATATATCCTGTCTTCATTCAGTATAAGCAGGACTAAAATATTTCTAAACTCAAATATATTATCCATTCCATTTGTCTGCAGTTTATTGCACTTGAATTCCTTCTATATAAATGGGGAAATATTTATATATTAAAAAACTATTTGTAAAGTATATAAGAGCAATTTCTCTTTTGCAGATGTTGAAAATAAGAATTCTTCAGGAACAGAAATAATATTATACTCTTAGAAATATTAAGATGTGTCTGTTACAGTTACTGTTTAGTGGTGGTAAAGTAAATAAAGATCTTAATGAAATTGTGGCTGAGAAATTTACATTTTGTCAAGCAAGGATACTCAGCAAGTTCTGTCTAGTGGGGTGTAGGTTTTGTCTAGGACAGTTAATTTTCTTCACAGTATCTTGTTTTCCCAAATTCCTAGAGCAATGCTGGTAAAACAGCACTATGTAAAGTGCCAGGTGGTGACATTTAAAATACTCAAGAAGATGTTTCAGGCTGCTTTAATTTATTGCTTTCCCATGAAGAGAGGTATCTATCTGACCCTAGGTAGAGCATGTGGTTATTAAGAAAGATAGAGACTAGAAAGAGGAATTGCTATACTGTCCTATAGACAGCCAGGAGCACCAGAGCAACCCCAACCTGAGACACTGGGCACCTCACTAGGGACAGGGCTGGCATGAGCATGGACAGGAGAACAGGAGACCAGCTCTGCTGCAACATCGCTGGGGCAAGGGCTGATGGCCCTGAGGGGACTGACATGGGATCCAGGGCCATGGACTTGGAAGGTAAGTATAAAATAAGAACACAAAATACAGCCATGCAAGCCTTGTATCATGTTCGTCACTGCAATCATCAGCTGTATCAGGGTCCAGGGAACGGTGCGTCCATGAGCAGGGAGGATTGTGTTGCAATTCATTTTATATGTCAGTTTTTTCCATCCTGTGTATACCAACCACATACAGTGCATTTCTATAGTTGCATATAAACAACAGTTACTACAATCTATACCTGTTACATTTGTAAATAAATAAACTATATAGAATCATAGAATCACCAGGTTGGAAGAGACCCACCGGGTCATCGAGTCCAACCGTTCCTATCAAACACTAAACCATGTCCCTCAGGACCTTGTCTACCCATCATCTAAATACAATTTTTTTTTTAAAGATATAGTTTAGGAAGCATAACATTTGCTGTCTTAGTGGCACTGTTTACCATTGTGTTTGTTAGACATCTTGGCCACATTTATACAAGTAAAACATGTAGTGCAGAGGAACATTTCCAGACACAAGAACTTGACATTCTACTGGGTTCCCAACGTGCTTTTGCCTAGACAGCTGGCAGGTCTCCTAGGAGGAACTGGTTTGAGCCAGGGCTCATTCTCAGCAAACACCTAGATGCAGTCATCTTCTCTGTAGGGCAAGATGAATAGAAGAGGAAAGAGCCAGTTGTGCCAAATAGCAGTGAACTGGCCTTGGCAAAGATTATCTTTCTAGCATAAATACAGCCAATGAATCTTGAATGTTGTGAACTGTTAACACATACAGCAAGATCACTTCAATAAAGTCCCAAATTTTTTTTGTCAGGAAACAAAGAAATTGCAAATAGTCTACATCAGACTTCCCGGGTAACTTTCCTAGCAAAGAAGTGTCCATATATGACGTGATGAAGATGGAAATTAGATACAAAAATAATAACATAGGAAAGAACTTTGGTTTGAAAATGAGGGTAAAAGGCTTTATTTTAAGATAGGTTCAAATAAAGCTTTTCTTTCTTTGTCTCACATCAGACATGTTATTTTCCTTACATATTTCTCTAATATTTACCCTTTCAGATGGATAAATATCCACATAAATAAATTATGAAAAATTAATATCAGAGTGATTAAGTTTAAGATACTCTTCCCCATAGATGTAATTTCAGAAACCCTGTTGTATTTATAATAAATCAGAACATGTTTAATGCCTTACAGCAGACTTGCAAGTATCTACTCTTTACTTTTTGTGCTGCAATATGCCTTCACTGTCCTCCAGGACTAAGGGAAATCCACCCTTTCTATGGAACCAGAACACAGCTACCATTTGCCATACTCCTACATTGTTCTCGGGTAGGAAGCAAAAACTTTTTGCATTAGTCAAGATATGCCAAGATAGTTTTTCATATATGGAGGAATATTCTGTGCTGCTTCTAAAAGATATACCACAAGAATCCACAATGATTTAATCATGTATTGCAGATATTACAAGAATTGTTTTCAGAATGCTGTCTACTTTACTATCAGGGTTCAATCGATTTTTATCTGTTTTTAAAGCTCAAAATAAATATGTTATTCCATTTAATTTCAACACAGCCTAATTTTCTTCAGAAATCTAAAGTATCTTGAAGCACTTTGGAAGTAAAAAAGGGTTGTGTGGCAACCAAGTTTTTGCAACAAATCCTGTATGATTCAACTCTTCACATTCATTTGCATGAGATATTGTTTATTTGCAAAGATATTTTGGTAAACATTACTGTGGGCCATTTATTCCTTTATTTTTCCTAAATTGCCTTTCAAATCAACAGAAAGGAAGATCGCACTGAAATACAGAGAAGCTATGTTCAAGAAAATGTTATTCCACTGTCTCTACATGTGCCAAGTACAATGCATATTTGCCTTCGTGGATTTAAAATCAAGTCCTTTAAAGATAAGGGCCTGTAGGAGCTAAACCAGAGGTCTAATTATTTAGAGATTTCCATTGGTCTTTTGACAGGATGAAAAGAGAGAAAGAAATTTATTTTCTAAATTGCTCCATAATTCAGATGGATTTGGGAGTGCCACAAAAAGTGAAATAGAGGAATAAGCGTGAGGAAACTATCTCCCCTCTGCAGGGAGAACACTACTTTTTAGTAAAAAGGACTCAAAAGACAAAGTGCTTCCAGAGACAAAGTTCACAGCCATACTTAAGTACAATCTGATGAGGACCACTATATTAACATGATTTTTAAAAGGTTATGCAGAGATCAACTTAAGTAGCCATATTCATTGTCATTTAAACAGACTGTGTTTATGCATCACTTGTATGAATAACATGGCATTTTTTGAAGAATTCTGAAAAATTCAGATCAACTAAAACATTCATCTAATGACACTTGGGAGAATACATAGGAGAATACATACATACTATAGGAGAATACACACATAACATATATCTCAGCTTTAGTAAGCATTTTGACATTGCTTTCCTGAAGTGAAAGAGGAGAATAGTCTTGGAAATAAAACAGGGGAATGTGGCCTAGATGAAACCATTATAAGGAAGTGTAAAACTTGTTTGGAAGCAAGCCCCTAGTCTGATTCTCACCATCTGTATTTGTCCTTTAATATCCTTAGGGCTACAGGGTCAAGACAAATGAAATGCAGATGTATATAGTTGCAGGGCTAGCTGCATTAACAAGCCTGTTAAGTCTACAATCATGAAGAATCCACTTTAAAAACCCAAGGAGAACCCTAAAATATTTTCACTTATCTACCAGAATTAAACTCCTCCTCCCTAGAGTACTCTCCAAGTGATTTATTTCAATGCACTCATTGTAACATATAGCCAGGTTGGCCATAAGGACTGTTGTCTTAAGGATCTCCAAGTCTTCTTCTGTTTTATGTCAGTTGTCTGACTGTAGGATACACAGATAACACCATTGAGGTGGATAGCTGCACATCCACATCAAATTCATTAGATGTAATGATGACATTGTGTTCTACATAGAAAGTGTGGAAGCTGGTGATCCCATAAGGTGTGAAAAAATCAAGCCATACTTGGAAGTCTGGACTTACAGACTCTTCCAATAATTCTTTCTTATGAATACATTACTCAATCTATAAGACTTTTCATACATGAAACCAGTCTTTAAGGCTTTTTATCATTTAATCAGTCTGTAGTAGCAGATATAAATTTTATATGCATATCATACTTTTTTAACATGTTAACCTCAAGTTAGTCCATGCCTTCTGCTGGGTTCACAAGTATCATCTAATTTTGGTTAAGACTGCTGGAATGTGTGGGGATGTCCAACACATCAGAAGAGAAGACTTGACTGGTTATTGGCAAATTATTTTTCACTTATCTCATGTAGGTTTCTCTTCCTCAAGAGGTCAAGCAAAATTATCAGATCAGAAAAGTACTTTCTCCCTCCTGTTATACTCTAGGAGAATAATATTTAAATGGCATAGCTTAACAGCCATGTGCAAAACACTATAAACAGAGGCTTGTACAATATGCAGTGCTATGCATTTGAATGACTAGTCATTTGGGAGTGTTGAAAGTTGCTGTTATCACTTCGTAAACCTTTTTCTTAGTATGTTTGACAGATCTCATTAAAGATCCCACTCATAAGGACAAAGACTGGATGAAAGCCTATGAAAAAGCTTTAAACGTCCTTATAGAATGTTGTTCAGAAAGATTATCTTACCAATGGGCATGATGAAGGTGGAATTCAGAGATGTTATCAGAGCAGGGAGGAAAATCTTGTTTTGAAGTAGCAAAATTTGCAAGGAAGAAAGCATATTCCATTATTAATATTTTTTTTAAAAAAATAATTAAAAGGAAAAGACACCCAGCCCTTAAATAGGCAATAACATTACTGGGAAAGTCTTTGCATGAGAAGTTGTAGAAAACCACACCTATCCTGCAAGGCATAATAGCTACAGTGGAAAACACTGGCAACTTAATTGCAGTGTTGCTGCTGGCAGTGCTGCCAACCACATTCCATGTGCAGCACAGAGAGGAAACATAGACTTTTCATCTAATGAAATAACCTGTGACACATTCAGAGCAGAGACCTAGGGAGGGAAGGGAAGATGTGGCAAATTTTAATCCAAGACTCCATCAATTCCCATTGCTATCATTATGCAAATGCAGACAGAGCATCCCTGCAGCCCACCAGTTCTGCAGTCCACCACCTTCCTCACTCCTCACATTCTGCCATAGCTTCACGGAGACACAAGTCCGTGTCAGTTCTCTCAGTCCTAGCAGGAAATTTTGTCTTAGCAGAAATCTGCCGGCAGCAGCAAGGAATCTAAAGATTGACTCAATCTTCAGTGTATGAGCATAGGTTTGTATTTCCACTGTTCCCTTAACAGTGGAGACCCTATCACAACTGTGATGCAGATACATATGTACAAAACCAATTCTGTTTCCATTGGAGTGATTTTGTGAACCATGACTGAACTTTCAGTTTGTGGGTCTGATACTCTTCTCCTTTTATTGTGAAACATTAAGAAGGCCATCTTGGAAAATAACTGAATCAAACAATTCAGGTTGAGAGAGTTGGGGTTGTTCAGCCTGGAGAAGGGAAGGCTCCAAGGAGACCTTAGAGCGACCTTGAATACCTGAAGGGGACTACAGAAAAGCTGGGGAGAGACTGTTTACAAAGGCTTGTAGTGATAGGAGTAAGGGTAATGGGTATAAACAGGAGAAGGGCAGATTTAGACTACACATAAGGAAGAATTTTTTCATAATGACAGTGAAGAGACACTGGCACAAGTTGCCCAGGAAAGCTGTGGCTGCCCCATGCTTGGAGGTCTTCAAGGCCAGGTTGGATGGGGCCTTGGGTAACCTGATCTAGGGGAACGTGTCCCTGCCCATGGCGGGGTGTTTGGAACTGGATGATCTTTAATGTCCCATTCAACTCAAACTATTCTATTATTCTATGAATTCCTTTCCTCTAAACTAAGTAGTGAGTGATCTTAGGTCTAACAACCACAGTTTCATTTGTGTACTTATTAAAATTTAAATGGAATCCCAGCTTGTACCAGAAATGGTGTGGTCAGCAGGATTAGGGAAGTGATTGTCCACTTGGACATGGCACAAGCGAAGCCACACTTGGAACACGGTCATCAGTTTTGGGCCTCTCACTACAAAAAGACATTGAGCTGCTCAAATGCATGCAAAGAAGGGCAACAAAGGTGGCTGGAGGGTCTAGAAAGCAAGTTTCATGACAAGCAGCTAAGGCAACTGGAGTTGTTTAGTCTGGAGAAAAGGAGGCTCAGAGGAGACCTTATGATTCTTTACAACTATCTGAAAGGAGGTTGTGGCAAGCTGACTGTTGGCCTCTTCTACCAACTAACAAGCAATAGAACAAAAACAAATGTCCTCAAGTTGTACCAGGGGAGGTATAGATTGTATATTAGGAGAAGTTACTTCACAGAAAGAATTGTCAAGCACTGGAACAGGCTGCCCAGAGAGGTGGTGGAGTCTCCATCCCTGGAGGTATTTAAAAGGCAGGCAGATGTGATGTTTAGGCACATGGTTTAATAGTGAACTTTACATTGTTAGGTTTACAGTTGGAATTAATGATCTTAAAGGTCCCATCCAATCTAAATGATTCTGTGATTCTGTGATCATATTTTAATCTGAAAATGCAGTGGTATGGGCCAGAGGTTATTTTTCCTCATCACTGACTTTATAGGGATCACACTTCACCACATGTTCCTTTCACTGTTGTATGCCTCTTCCCTACATAGAAGTCCTGGCTACCTACTATTCTACTACAATCCTCTTCTTTGCCCTTCCTTTCTGTGTCTGCTCATACACACCTCCTTTAGCTATTTTGTTGTCCCTGGCTGGGTTTTTTTGCATGTCACATTTCCCATTTCTCTCTGACACAGTCTAGCCATCTGTACCACCAGACATCCATAATCCACCACTTTTCTCTTTTGCTTGGGGAGAGTGATTCTATCCATCTAATTTCACCATTTTTTCCCCAGATCATTTTTACAAATACCCTCCTCCCAACACCAAATTCCTTTTTGCCAACTATTTTGACACAAAACTGTGCCAACTCATTTTAGGTTGTGATGCTTGACAGTATAGTTCTCAGTTGTCTGCCACGTACTAGACAAAAACTCCTGGTCTCAGTAGAGGCAAGTACCTCTAATCAACACATAGTTCTCAAACAGTCCTCCTCTGGAGAGTGCTTGGGGAATCATCAACCTGCTGATGCAACCAGCCATTCTCTGGTGAGCTTCGATAGACACCACAACTGAAAGCCACACTATAGACTGCATATTCATCTTGAATCTTCCTGCTTGCATGTACAATACGTATTTTTCATGGAAAGCATCATCTTATAAATACCAAGGGCAAAAAAAACAAAATTATGTGTAAGGGATTCTCAATGAGCTTTGTCACTGTTTAGGAAGTTCAGTGATATTGACTTGGGTTTCTGTTTCTTGTTTCTGTATCTTCCTTGCATCCCATCAAGGTTAAAAAAAAGGAAGGACATTGTACACACTTAGGACAGTCTGCCTGCTGTTGCTACACACACTCTGCCTTTAGAGGGTGTTTTGGGAGAAAGGATCTCTGTACTGTAATGATTCAAACGACTCTTGACACTGTCCCTAACAGTAGGGCTACGCTTGCAATATCAAATGATTGAAGATACAAGCTCAGCAATTTCAGATGGAAAATCAAATGAGAAAAAGATGAACTATGAAATTAGCATGGGGAAAAAAAAAAGCGACACATTTACAAAGAAATCCAACAGTATCTGAAGAGATTTCAGTAGTCTAGGATGACTTCTGTGACTTATCGGGAGACATATTTGTAGTTTGATCATGTAGTGATTATCATTAGAGGAGGGTCAAAAGGTCCACCTGGTTATCATTGTTAAAGGAGGCCCAAAAGGGCTGTCCAAACTGTAATCCAGAGGTCAGGCATGAGAATGCTCTTCCTAGAGAACTGAGCAGCAAAATATAAATACAAGTACTATGACCAACACATTCATTGTGTAACTACCGCATCTGCTGATGAATGTAAACAAGAATGTGCCCAACATCTCACCTTTAAGAAGGGGTATGGCAAAAAGTTATATTGCCCTGTTACATGGCAGAACCAACAGGAAATGTGATTAAGTCAGAAGCAGGAGAAGTTACGACCTCAGGAACTGGTCCAACATCCTGTAGGCAGGAGTCTGGATAGTTTTATTGGTCTGATCTGTCACCCACTGAAAAGATTTGAATTCCAAGAAGGCCAGATCAGTCCTGATTCCCACTCAGTGCATGATTTGTATGTATAGTAGGAGTAAGGGTGAGCTAAGGACACAGCAGATACTTGTTTGTACCCTCATTTTGTATCTTCTTCACAGATCAGTGTTGCAAAAGCACAGCTGGACTTTCCGTGACAACTGGTTTCCCCCAGTGCTGTTTCCTCTTCTCATCTATAGCAGAATCCATAGAATATAGATAGTGTTGCAAACTCATTTTGTGTAGATGGCTTCCAGAGCTCATTTTTTGCTGCATTGTCTGACATCATCTTTTATTCTGTGGTCCTGCCTAGCCTTCTTTCTCACTCCTAAGGGGTCTCCTTTCAATGTCTTTCTGGCATTTCTGAAAATCTTTTCAGGGTTTACTTCACCCCGTAATATCAGAAAAGGCATTCAGGATTTTAAATTCATCCCAGTCTTGTACCTGGATTCCAGGGATGGCTGGATGGAGGGTTGGCATCTAGACATTAGGTTAAATGGTGAGAGATTTCAGGGTGAAAAGAGCATTCTTACAGACTTCTAAAAACCTCAGGAGGACAAAACTATTGGGTAAGAAGTAGTCAAACTGCACCTTTAAGCAAGACAACAGAAGTTTACATATATCTTCTGCTCAGGCCTGTACATATCTTTTTATTCAGGCCTGTACTCCTTTTTTTCGATTTGGCTCCTACTCTAATCCTTTGTCACAATATGGGCCATAGTTATCTGGAATTTAATCCAGAAATATTAGCAATGACATTGTTTTAAAATCACCCTGAAACTGCAAATTTCTTTTTAATTCATTAATTGAATTGATAAGAAAAACATTGTTACTCTACAAGAGAATTAATTAGTTTAATAGAAATGTAATTAGAAAAGAACAGAGGTGAGAAAATAACCCACTTTTATATGCTTCCTACTGAAGTTTCACCACTAACTTGTATTGACATATTTTAATATCCTGATGCTATAAAGCTATCTTGTACTTAAACTAGCCTTTTTTTTTGTCATTGTTGTGACAATGTCATAAAAACATATCCAGAGTCTTGAATTTGTATTAAGTTTGTAATAAATCTTAGACACCTTCATACTGCAGGTGGAAAAAATTATTAGGTCATCCCATCGAAGCGCCTGCCAATGAAGGAATATTTTCTGCAGTGTCGTCCCTGCTGATTTATAGCCAGATTGGACAAATTACTTAAATGATGGTTTTCCTCCTGACAGCTACTTCAGGAGAACAGCAATACAAAATGTATCACGGAAACTAACCAGCGTACTTTTTCCAGAAGTTATTTCATATCAGAAACATCTAGCCACTCATATATGTAATATATTGAGCAAACGTATTGCTCAACATACTGAATGTACAAAAAGTGGACACTTACAAGGATGAATAAAAAAATGACTACAACTTTGATTGAACCTGACGTAACTCTTTTCCACTTGCTATATTGTGGAACAGAGCTGTAAATCAATTCTATCTCCTGATCATCTGGAATCAATCTAATGCTTTCTAGAAGTTTTGAAATGAAAGAGGGGAGATGGAAATTACAATACTTACACAAAACGTTCCTGGTCTGAAAATGACGTTGTGTCTGCATTACCAGTGATCAGCTCTGTGATGGGATTTTAAAGGCTAGGTTCCCTTTTCATTTTAAAGTCACATGCACCCTCTCTCCTACACACTGCAGTTCCTCCAGGGCCTAGTTTCAAAGTTGGTTTAAGATCAGTTATCACACTGCCACTGGAAGGGGTGTTGCACTCTCCTCCTTCGACCATCCCAAGAACACATTCCTGAATGTCACTTTTTAGCAGTCATGCCAGCTTAGACTGGTGTAAGCTGATCACTAAACCATAGCCTCAAACTGAAGAGAGAAGCTGTAAAGAGTATGGGAGATCATTTTCTGTTTATCTCAATTCCCCATACACTTACTGTTAAACAATTTGAAAGTTATTATGACCATGCAGCAGCCACTTGAACAACTCTGTGTATATATGTATTTCATACCTGAATTGTCTGCTTGAAGCAGTTTGCAAAGGCATTCTGGAGAAGCATCTACTCTGTCATTAAAGTCTGGACGATGCAAAGTGTCTTAGCGTTTATGGACATGTTTTGGATGTCTGTTGGGATAAAACACAGCTGAGTCAAGAAAATGCTAAATGAAGTTGTGTTGGTGATTTGCCCTGAGGGCTGTTTGAATTTCTCAAATGTGTCTGTTTATTATTGTCTGTTATTCAGTCAGTTTCAGCATATGAAGCGATGGATATTAAGGGCCTTAGGAAAAAACCAGAAAACTTTACCAATAGAAGACTTGCATTCACTGATAGAAAATACCTTATTTGTTATAGAATCATAGAATCACTAGGTTGGAAAAGACCACCTGGATCATTGAGTCCAACCATTCCCATCAACCACTAAACCATGTCCCTGAGCACCTCATCTACCCATCTTTTAAACACCTCCAGGGATGGTGACTCAACCACCTCCCTGGGCAGCCTCTGCCAGTGCCCAATGATCCTTTCTGTGAAAATTTTTTTCCTGATATCTAGTCTGAACCTACCTTAGTACAGCTTGAGGCCATTCCCCCTTGTCCCGTCACTTGTCACTTGTGAGAAGAGGCCAGCACCTTCCTCTTCTTAAGGCTAAATGACTCCAGTTCCCTCAACTGCTCCTCGTAAGTCTTGTTCTCCAGCCCCTTCACCANCTCTGCATAGGGTGGTTGTGCCCCAAGTGCAGGACCCAGAATTTGGCCGTGTTAAACCTCATCCCATTGGACTCAGACCAGCCTGTTCAGATCCCTTTGCAGAGCCTCCCTACCCTGCAGCACATCCACACTTCCACCCAGCTTAGTGTCATTTGCAAACCTGCTAAGGGTATATTCAATGCCTTCATTCAGGCATTGATAAAGATTTGATGTGGTTTTTCTCACTTCAGATAGATTAACATGAACTGGATCTTACTGAAAAATGCACAAAATCAGACAGAATTCTAAGCATAAAATTATGTGCAAAACCTATTGTAACTGGCAAAACTTATCCCAATTTTACAAAGTCAGGCAGCCTTTTTCCAAATCTTTCACTGTAGATAGAGGAAAAAACCTTTATGGTCTAGGGCATCAGGCTATTTTTAAAAATATGTCAAGCAGGAAAAATGTCAAAATGCAATTCTGAAGGAAACAGCTGATAGGATGGCTCCTATCCCATTTGCAGTTCCATAATGGGGTAAGTGGTCTGTTAGGACGGGAGGCACTGGGATGTGTATCCACAAATCCTCCAAGCCAGTAGTGGCTGCACACCATAGCAGCACTGGAAAGAAGATGCAGGAGACTCATCTACCAAACTTGACTCATCATCTAGGGAGGTGGTCGTGCTACTTGCAAACGGAGAGGCTGCTAAGGCTTGTCTGACCCTAAGACTGCCATCCCACACTGCTCTTCTGCAGAAGCACCAACAACGCTGCCAAGGTGACCTGGATCACATCAAGCTTGACTGCATAACTCTGAGTTCAATGATCGGCATGCACACACAATATAGCAGAACACAAGCAACAAAGAATTTTCTGGAGCGCATTGATGGCAGCAGTGTGTTATAGGTGGTTGAGGAGTTGATGAAGGGAGACAGTCTTCTGGACCTCATACTAACAAACTAATGAAAGAGGAGGTCTTAACTAAGGTCTAGTCTTAAAAATAAGCCCATAGGAGGTGGAAGGAGGGACAGATGACCCGGAGAAATATAGACATTCTGAGTCTGTGAGGATGGGTTTTGAAAAGACAAAGCCCACCTAGACTTGAACCTGGTGACAGACAAGGATGGAGGTGAGAATACCTTCTACAAATGTGTCAGTTGCAAAAGGAACACTAAGGAAAATAGGTCAGGCTAGTCAATGCCTTCTTGGCTTCAGTTCTTACTGGTATTACAGCCATTTGTGGTGGTTTTACACCTTGCCAGTGGTGGATTCTGTGACCTTTTACTTCAGCCGTTGACAAACTCTAAAGCTACCTATTTACATAAGCTATTTAAAAGTAACAAATCAAAAGTAAAAAGCACATTATCTTTTCTTAAACATCAGATCTTGTAGCAACAATGAAGCAGAAATTGAACCAAAACTGTCAGACTTTGAAGCATTTTCTATTATCCTTTTCCCAACTACAAACACATTTCTTCCTTCCTACCATAAGTCAGAGAACTCCATCTATCCATTTGGATGCTCCTACTGCAGCTGTTATTAGATCTTTATACCTCTTCTCTTGTATCCCCTTATACAAACATTAGTGATTCTTCATTGTCAAGACAAACCTTAAATTTTAAAAACAAGCAGGCACCTTACTTGCGAAGGGGCAGTGAACTCACTTCTTTTTTTTATTTTCATCTCTTCAGTCTTCTTTTTGCCAAGTAACTCAAGGTATGAAACACAGAACAAGGGTAAGTTTTAATAGCTCTCCTGAATGCAATAACACAGATATGAAAGTGCTTGAGGGTCTGGCGCTATTTGTGGAGAAGACCTGCAGCTATGGACATTTATAGAGTGTGGTAGAACAAAACAGGAAAGGCCTATACTTTTCTCCAGGTATTTCTTTCACATTCAACAGAGCACCCAGCAAGTTGCTATTTTTTTCAATGTTATTTTTAATCTATTTTCTTCTGAAAAATACTATAAATTTCCTATCCAATAGCTGATATATAGCATGTGGTTTTCTGGTTCCACAGAAAAAATGGAACAAAGAAAAATAAAAATAAATGCTCCCTAAAAACTAGTAAATTTGACAGATGAGTTCAGCCTAATGCAGTCTTTAGTGGAACCCATGCATTTCCAGGATTTTCTTCAGATCTATTAATCACAGTGGTTTTGGCACAACTTTATATACTTCTGCTTACAATGCTTTGGAAAACTTAAATTACAGCTAATTCTAGTTTATTAAAATGAAAATCAATAGATGTTATCATCATTTGATTTTAGAAAAGAGCAGAGGGGCCAAGTACATGATAAATCATAAGAATCAAGTTCAGGACCACCAGTTTCACATTCAACTCTGAGACAAGCACTCTGTGGATGCCATTTTTGTATGAAGATATAAACAGAAGGGCACAAAAATGCAGAATAAACCTTTACATTTAGTCATAATGAATCTTAAGCACAATAAGCTGGAATAGAGAGTCAGATCCGTTAAATGAACTTTGGGTATCAACTGATAAGTGAAAACTGACATGCAATTTTCACAAAGATTATGGGATATGTAACCTAACTGCTATGGACAGTACTATCGTATTCCTCCAGATCAAAACCAAGTTTCCAGAAATCAGGGCCTTCTGGACATGTTTTAAAAACTTTAACTAATAAAGTCCATGCTCACCATGATGATATTTTTTTCCTAATTGTTCAAAAGTTGGGGATAACATGCTTTATTTATTTCTTAGTAGGATTCTGCTGAGCTGCTGTTTATCTTACTACTCCCAGAGCATGAACTTTCAAAACAGGCCCAGCTGCTCAGTGTCAGCCGTGACCTTCCACTGCTCATGAATGTGTTCCCAAGACCAAAACCGTAGAGGTCCTGGAAACCCATCATTTTCAGGCTTAGGAAACATCAGTTGCATGCATTAAACTTTCACATCTCGCTCAGTTGCTGGAGGAAAGTGAAAAATTATGTGAAATCTAATGGAATTCTGTTATTTTCATGTCTCCAAACAAGTCCTAGCCCAAGTTCACAAAGCCTTATGTGGGGAACCAGTGGAAAAACACTGCCAAGCATTATCTAAGCATTCATCCTGCTGGAAAAGCGTTCAGGCAGCCCCTATTCTGTACGAACACAACTATTTCATCAGAGACCACACCCTACATTATTACTACTGTTCTTGTTATTAATAATAATAATCATCATCATAATCTATACTTAACACTCAGAATAGGAAACAGGGAGACGTAAAGGTCAAATCTGCGGATTTGATTTTGCCAAATTTCTATTTTTTTCAAGAATATCTGCACAAAAGCTTTCAATTTATTCCATTTTATGAAAATTTTCTGCTCTGTATTTTGAATTCTGAAGCTCCTTTTTATAAGAAGAATTGTGATGCAAGGTGACAAATAGGCATTCAGAACTCACCTCATTTCTCTGCTAAAAACTAAAGGAAACAAAAGGCTTTTAAAGGCAAAAACAAATACAGTGCTCTTGGGTGCTCTTATTTCATTCTATAGAGGGTAAATTAGCTTGTAGCTTGCATTCTAGCTGTTAAAGTTTAATATTTGCTGCAGGTTGCTCAGAAGCATGCTATAACAAGTGTTGTCCCTGGATTTCTATTGACGTCTTCAGATGCCTGTTCACTCCACTGCTCTCCACTATTTTAAAGCAGATAATTTTTAATACCCATACAGCATGTATCCACATATTTCCCACTAACAGATCTTCCTGATTAGCCAGAGAAAAGGATGATTACACTAATGATTTTCTGTTGGAGGGAGTGCTGAGTGTGTCTGTCTGTGTCTACCTGTGTGATAGACTGTACTGCATTGTGTGTACACCTGTGTCTGTGTGCCTGCTGGGAATACATGCTCAGCCTCATTACTGGTTGGACCCAACATATGGAGCAGCAGCAGCAGCCTCACCTCTGTCAGCCTACCAGGTTTAGCATTTACCTTATGTGCTGTATATGGATCTACCTGTTATCTCTTTCCAACAAAAACAAAAACCAATTAGGTACACCCTCATTTAAAATTCCACTTTCACAGGCACAGTCAATTGTCCCATTTTGGCTGCCACACATATAATTATGTATATCATTTCTAAAAAAGGTACCAAAGTATCCAAATACAAACCGTAGGCAGTATCACAGTCCTTATGTTCACACAAAGCTCTTGTTTTAAAATTGTATGTGTAATATCTAGAGGTTGGTTTTCAGAGTACATAATGTACATACAAGTTACTGGAGCCCACAGCAATATTTGTACCTGAGCAAACTTTCTGCCCAGAAGACACTTAAACAAGGTTATCAGTTTAAAAACCAGTTCATTAGTTTCTTTCATGTTTCTAAACTTTGTAGCAGCATCAGTATCTTCATGGAGAGCATGCCATAGTAGAATGATTTTTTTCAAGCTATATAAGTTTTATAATTGCTAGGGAATAATAAAACTGTACCAAATCTGAGTTTATGCAATACATTTGAAAGGGCGTGTAAGAAACAAAAGCAACAAGTATCTAGAGGAGACTGAAGATCAAAACTTTTTGTTTTGGAGAGGCATTACATCAGACAGACTGACTGGAGGCAGAGAAACTGGGAGAAAAAAGATGCCATAAACTTACCCAATTCAAGTAGCACAAAAAAAATTTGGTAATGAACTCCAAGAATTACTGCAGCTGATGGTGGATCAGAGATATTCTCAATTGTTGAACAGCCTTAAAGAGGACAACAAAACTAAAGGGAAACATTCTCAGAAATGTTTGAATTGGAGTTCAAATCCACTGAAAATCAAAGTTTTCTCATAGTTTTTATCTAGTACATTCTGAGAGCAATTAAATTCTCTAAGCAAACATATCCATCAATATGATCTTAGACTGAGAAATTCGTGGAAGAACTTCTTTTCCAGACATCCAGAAAACATTTTTCACAGAAGGGGTCATTGGACACTGGAATAGGCTACCCAGGTGATTGAGTCACCATCCCTGAAGGTGTTTAAAAGATGGGTGGATGAGGTGCCAAGGGGCATTGTCTAGTGGTTGATAGGAATGATTGGAATCGATGATCCTGGGTGTCTTTTCCAACCTAGTGATTCTGTGATTCTGTGAACTCTAACCTCAATGGGCTACATACCATCCCCACTTACATCTTGTAGAGCTAAGCTATGAAAACCTCAAGTTCAGTGGTGCTGCAGCAGGAATTTTTTTCACAGTTTTCTTAATGACAGTGGGACATTAAGGATGAAAGTATTTTTTAGCAATGTTCTTTAACAATGATTGTCTTTCAAAGGCTTATTAACCTCATAGCTATCATTCTTCATAGATCATCCTTGCTGTCTCTCTATAGAATCCTTCCAGGTTCAGCATAAAACCTGGAATATTGATATAGGTTTTATCTGCCAGTCCCCATCACAGCCTTCTGTGAGATATTCCTTCATATGGATAAAAATTGTTGTTTGAGGGATCCTGTAATAAATAGACAGACTGAGGCAGTCACTAGATGTTCCCTCAAAAAGCTACCTATGCACATGAATACCCTGCAGGAGTTAAAATAGATCACATCTTTTAAATCAAAGCAACCAAATAATATATGATTTGTCACTCTGCTTCTCTAGTCAACAACCTATTAAAGCTAATAAATATTTTACTTCTAAATGTACCAAAAATTTAATAATAGGAGTTGCAGGATTATCAAACTACACAAAAATGTCTAATCAGTTCATCTTGTTTCCCTAGAGCCGTTTTTGTTGTAGTGCTTTTAAGATCTTTTCTCTAATATATTACTTTGGATGAATTATTGAAGAAAATGGAATTTTAAAGTGTCTGAAGACCCAGATCAGGTTGTGATGTTTGTTTGGAAAAGGAAATGATCCCCAGATGTGTCTGCTATTTCAAATGCTTTGAGGTAAACTATCTCCGGCCCATAACATAGGTTTATACTGACTGTTCTGCATGTCGTCTGCCCTCTGAATTGAGGATGACCATGTGTCACGACTCCTCAGAACAGTTCACAGGAACCACACAGATATTGGCTTCAGCCCCTGTATCACAATTGTGCATTGGAAACAGTGTTTTCCTTAGAAATGGGTACAAAATGCAAAAGCTCGGCCCTGGATTCAAACATGTTCAGGTTTGAGTATTGTCACATTTGGCCAAAGGGGATATCCATTTGTGTGCTGACTTCAAAGTACACACAAACAGACATTGAGGAATTTTGGAAAATTCAATACATTTCTATTAATCTTTCACCTCCAAAAGAGAAATTTACTGATATAGAATAAGAAGGCAATAAAGAAACAGATTCACATTTCACAGCAGGTTCTCAAAGTTTACTTGGATTTGTTCAGTTTATTTTCTTCCTATGATTCCCAGAGATTTTTAGGATTCCTGTTACTTGAGCATCCTTAGGTCATGTCTGTCTTGTGAAGCTACAGCTCATACCTGCCAAACATTATGATGTCTGAAACAAATCTGTATCTTGGCTCCGGCATCAGAAACATCTATCAAGTGCATAGGAAGAGTCACGTACAGGACATCTGCTGACAGACTGTGCTTCAGTTATCTTGCCGTGCATCCAGTCCATCCAGACCACCTGAGTGAGTGCTTGGGCTTGCAATATGTTATCATGCATGCTGACTTCTCCTCCTCAAGCTGTCAAGTGCTTGCGCTAAGTTGTTTTTGTGTGTGTGTGTGTGTGTGCGTGTGTGTGTGTGTTCAAATATTTATGCAGGGAATGGCAGATAAATCTGATCTTGAGAGCACTTGATAGTTCAGTTTTCCATCACATATTGACCCACACATGGAGCTAACAGTTGGCTTTAACTACCCAGTTACTCCTGCCTGAAGGCTTCCTTTATCCTTAGCATAATCACGTGTGTGATTTTTTTTAAGGACAGTGAAATGAATGGTTTATTGACACCACCTTTTGTAAACGCATGTGGGCTGGACATTCTTGTGCTCAGAGACAAGCAGATGAAAAAGCCAGCTCACTTTTTCTAGGACTGTAACAATAGCCCAAGAGGGGCTGGGCTGCTGTCACCCCACCCACACCAGAATAGCTAATATCATCAGACCAGTTTCTATCTTCACTGAGGTGCCAGACACCAAACATTCCATTGCTGCCATGCATTTTTTTAAGGATGCATTGTCCATGCAAATTAGTGATTCTTGAGTCTCTGCTGGCTGTTGGAGAGCAGGTGCTTCTGGTTGCAAAAATCTCGCTATCCTTTTAGTTGTTTGGGCTGTGGAAAATTTGCACAAGCAGAAAACTGGGGATGTCTTGAAGACTCAGAGTCATAATATTGACTACATCAAGCTGTTTATAATCAGCGCATGGATTGTGGTCACAGAAGAACTTGCATGTGGCAGAGACCACCTCTCTTCACTAGGAACAAAAACTGAAATTTAATTTCTGCTGGAACTCTTTTACATTACTGATACAAGCCTGAAATATTATTGGACAGATTTTAATACAAGAATTATGCATCCTTACAAGGAAATTTTTGGGAAAGAATTCAAGAGTGATTTATGAACTAAAATGTAAATGTGCAGGATTGTTTTTAAAATATTAGAATATCATATCATAGTGAGAACAGCAAGAAAATTGAAATACAGTGCTAACAGTCTTTTGCTGCAGAAAATTTTACATGTGTCTCTTGTGGGTTTAGCAAAGGGGAAATTTATTTTCTTCCAGAAATAGCCACATAGAAGTAATGTGCAGCTATGCACATACACTCATTAACACGGATAAATAAGTTACACACCAGATTTGCTGTGGGATTACTCTGTACACAAGACAAACTAAACATGCTAACAACAGCAGCAGGTGCAAGGTAGCAGATCCATTCCCTTGAGTCTCAGGTACTGATGTATGCAGTTCATTTGTTGAGCAATTCATCAGCACATTTCTTGGGTTAAATGAAGAGCTTTTGAAAAAAAAAAAAATCTATATAATTGTGGTGATCTGTTTACCCTCTCCGAAATTAAAGATATTTCATATCTGCCATAAACACAGTACAGAAAGTTTACAATATTGTATCAACCTGACTCTATAATTTACCCAGTGCAGTCAGAAATGTGGTCATTAAAATTCTAAAAACATCAGAAACATAAAAATGAGTGGCCAGAAAAAAGAGAAAAATCAGAAAATCTTAACTATCAGTCCTAACACAGCAAAATTATTCACATATTTTCTAGAGTCTGTCCTGCTTTAATTTATAAATAAAATAATTCTGCTGAGACGGTTTTGTCTCTAAACATAGTTGTCTTACCACAACCAATTGTATTGTATAGCTCATAGTGTTTCTTTTTTTCGAGACCCAACAGAAATAAGCCTCAGGCAGAATATCAGTGTTTCAGGAGTGATGCACTAGCCAGGTTGTTCAGTCTGCCATCTCAGTGGAGTTAGGGCAGAGAGATACACGTAGCAGCAAAGACACAAGGGTTATTGATGTGTTAGAAACCAGGAAAGAGCCTGAGGGATAGCGTTCAGCTAGCCAGGTTGCCCAGACTAATGACGCCAATAACAATGCAGCTCCATGGTCTGTACATCCCATCCATTGTTTGTTCTTAAAGGGTTTTGATTCACGATTAATCCTGAATGTGTACATGCCCCTGTCCTCTGGCTCCAGCACTGACTCAGTTCTCCAAACAGCCACCAAATTAATCCAAAAGGTTCCCCATAAAAATGGTTTGAACTTTTCCAGTAACTGCAGTATTTTATTGTTTTCTCTTGCAGGTCACCTTCTCTCATCAGCTCCAGTTTGTTCTGCAGAATGAGAGCTCAATGAGTGAAAAGTCAAATAAGCACAAACACTCCCAGACCCAAACCATATTGTTTGACAAACATTCTCCAGTCCAACAGAAGCAACTACAGTACTAATTAAGCAACAACCAGCTGTACTACAACCAGTATAAAATTCTGTTTGAACCTTGAAAATGCCACCTCTAAGCATTTATTCGGGAACATATGCTCGTTTCAGACAATGATGACTTCATGGGAGGCAGGCTGACCTCACTTTAAGAGTGCAAACCTCTCTTTCTGACTAGTACAGATTGAATCTTCTCCCAAATCATAACGGTCTGGAAAAGTCACTGCATGTGGATATGAACTTGCAAAACAGCAAAGACTGAAAAAATCCAACACTGCACTACTCGATGCATACAACTTACCAGAAGGCTTGTATGATCAAGACCTGTTCTTAGAGAGGAAAAAAAGGTAATGGCGCAGAGAGGTGCAGAGTTCTATGAGAAAGGAGTGGAGTTGTCTTGGACCTGGGAGCATAGAATTGTAGAAACATTTGCGTTGGAAGGAACTTAAAGATCATCTAATTCCAACCCCCCTGCCACAGGCACAGACTCCTCCCACCAGACCAGGTTGACCAAGACCCCATCCAACCTGACCTTGAATATCTCCAGGGATGGGGCAGCCACAGCTTCCCTGGGCAACCTGTGCCAGTGCCTCACCACTCTCATGGTGAGGAAATTCCTCCTTATGTCTAGTCTAAATCTGCCTCTCTCCAATTTATAGCCATTCCCCTCATCCTATCACTACATGTTTTTATAAAAAGTCTCTCCCCAGCTTTCATGTATGTCTCCTTCAGGTACTAAGCTTGCTCTGTTATAAGAATATACTAACTCCTCTGGCAATGACAAAAGTTCTTCCACAGATAGAAGATGTGATTACAAGGTTTCTTTTAAGAAAATAAAAACTGTGAGGAGTATTCCTTATACATGCAACACACTGATCAGTCTAACTTTCTTCACAATATTCCCAATGTAAACATGAGAAAGCCTAAGTCAGTTTAGTCACACTGTAAACAACACTAAGCAAATAAATCATGAGGTACAATAAAGTGAATTGGAATTCAGTTCATTTGCTGAGTAAACAACCACCAGAAGAGTAATAGCAGTCATTTATTTAATGTAAGGGCAAAACCAAAATAGACTACAGATCTGCTACTACCATAACTCCTAATCTCAGCAGAAATCCTTAATGAAGTAATTCTTCTCATGACATCTAGCTGATGATGTTTTTAAGAACTGAGCAGTTCAGACCTGCCTTTTGTAAACCCATGTTGACTGGGCCTGATCACCCGGTTCTCTTGCATGTGCTTCATGATAGCACTCAAGATCACCTGTTCCATGACTTTCCCTGGCACTGAGGTCAGACTGACTGGCCTGTAGTTCCCTGGATCTTCCCTGAGACCCTTCTTGTCTATGGGCACAACAAATGAGAAGCTTAACAGTGGCTAGCAACATAAGCTTGCAGCCCAGAAAGCCAATTGTATCCTGGGCTGCATCAAAAGAAGCATGGCCAGTAGGTTGAGGGAGGTGATTCTTCCCTCTACTAAGAGCTCAGGAGACCCCATCTGGAGAACTGAATGCAGCTTTGGAACCCTCAATACAAGAAAGATGTGGATTTGTTCAAGATGGTCCAGAGGAGGATCACAAAAATGATCCCAGGGATGAACCACCTCTCCTATGAAGAAAGGCTGAGAGAGTTGGGGTTGTTCAGCCTAGAGAAGAAAAGGCTTCAGGGAGAACTTATTGTGGTCTTTCAATACTTAAAAGGGGCCTATTTTACAAGGACATGTAGTGATAGGACAACAAATCATGGCACACAGCTAAAAGAGGTGAGATTTGAATTAGATATAAGGAAGAAATTCTACATCATAAGTATGGTGAGGCATTGGAACAGGTAGTCCAAAGAAGTTCTAGACAGGAGTGTTCAAGGCCACACTGGATGGGGCTTTGAGCAACCTGGTCTAGTGGAAGGTGTCCCTGTCCATGCTAGGGGGTTGGAACTAGATGATCTTCAGGGTCCCTTCCAACCGAAACCATTCCATGTTTCTATGATCCATAAAAACTGAAATGAACTCTATTTGTCCAAGAACTATTTAGAAATCTGTAGGTACTCCTCGACAGAGTAGTTAGAATGCCTAAACTTATTATTACATGTATTTTTCTCTGAGCTCTGTGGACTTTAAATTATTTCCTCAGGAATAAGTAATAATAAAAAGTTAATTACATGACTTAACCTGCATTGTCTGTAACAATTGAATATGGAGTAACTGGGAATTTATAGTTCTACAGTGACCATTTGATCATCTAATGATTTACAAAGAATTTTCTATATTATGTTTTCTGGAAAACATCATAAAAATATCTATGGCATAGCTACAGATTATTCTAGCAAAAAAAAAGTTAACATGAACTCCATTACTAGGGCTTTCATCTGTGTTTACCCTTACTTGGATGTTCTCTTTTATCCGTTTGGCCACTTCACACAGTTAAAATAGTCCTTTATCATATTGCCAGACTGTCTTCAGCTTGTTTATCTTAATGCTGGCACCATACATTTTATTTTATGGTTACTCAAGTACAACCTTCAAGATCCAAACTCATTTTATTGCCTGGAAGGTAAAATGTACTATGAAACAGAGTGAGAGAGAGAATCTTGTTTTAACCATATTTTAGGGAAACTCTTACAGAAAACGCAAAAAAAAAAAAGTGTTTTTTTCTCACTTCCGTGGCTAGATAAAATTAATTATACCCAAATACCTTTTATTCTAGTCACAATACAATGCAATTTAGGAGATTTCATTCAAGCACAATTTGAGGGCTTCATAGCTAAGTTTGCAGACAATATGAAATTGGCAGGAGTTGATGACAATGTAGAGGGCAAAGAGGCCCTGCAGAGGGATCTGGACAAATCGGAGAGCTGGGCAATCACCATATGCATGAAATTTAACAAGGACACGTGCCAGATTTTGCACCTGGAATATGGCAACCCTGGATGTCCTTACAGACTTGTGAGTGAAAGCCTGGAGAGCAGCCTTGCAGAAAGGGATCTGGGAGTTCTTGCTGACATCAAGCTGAACATGAGCCAACAGTGTGCCCAGATAGCCAAGAGTGCCAACTGTATCCTGAGGTGCATCACACAGGGCATTGTTAGCTTGTCGAGGGACGTGATTGTCCTGCTTTACTCTGCATTTGCACGTCCCTACCTTGAGTTTCAGGCACTGCAGTATAAAAAGGAGAGTGTCCAGGGGACGGCCACAACATTGATGAAGGGTTTGGAGCAGAAGCCTGGAGGAGAGGAGGCTGAAGGGAAATCTCATTGCAGTTTACTGCTTCCTCAAAAGGGAAGAAGGGGGAGCAGGTACTGATCTCGTCCTTCTTGTGACCAATGATAGGACCCAAGGAAATAGGAAGGTGTGCCAGGAAAGGTTTAGGTTGGATAATAGGCAAAGGTTCTTCACTCGGAGAGTGGCGGATCACTGGAACAGGCTACCCAGGGAAGCAGCAATGGCACAAAGCCTAACAATATTCAAGAAGCATTTGGACAACGTCCTCAGACACATGATGTGGACGCTGGGTTTGGGTTTGTGCTATGCAGGGACAGGATTTGGACTTGATGATCCTTGTTGGTCCCTTTCAACTCAGGACTTTCTATGATTCAACAATTCATATGCAGAGACTTCAGAGAATACCTGCAAAAATAAACCCCAAAAGAGGATTATTTGGATTATTTTCAGAAAACACAGATAAAGAAATGGTAACAGTCTTCATATACATAAGTCTACTGCAGAGAAGAAAGAAATAAATTGTTCTCTATTGTAACCAGGACACTACGTCATTGATTTGAAACCACAGAAAAGGAGAGAGAAATGAATCTATGAGTAAAAAAATGCTGAGCTGGAGTATCTTGACAGTCAAGGAATCTCTGTCTCTGAAGAGGTAAAAACATGTGAAAAACCTGAATCAAAGTTGATAGTGAACCACATGAACCTGTGGTTAGCCAAGCAGATGGATTAAATAAAGGCTCAAAGATTCTTTTTAGAAACTTCTGATACATTCAAAAATCAGTGATTTGCTGAGATGAAATCTTGCCTGTGATCCAACATCTTCTCACATGCCGGTGGATGAATTATTTTCTTTCAAACCTCCTGTTCTTTACAAAGCAAGTCTAGGACACATGGCATAAACAGAGTACAGCTGAAGTGACTTTTCTACAGTCAAAACATATTAGAGAAATTCCTTTTCTTGTTTGTACAGCAAGAGAAATAACCATACCTTTTCTATAAATTATAATAGGCATTTCCCAAAGGTTTAAACTTTCATTTATTACATCTCTTTCTCTAAGACCTTATTGTGAACTTTATTTTGGTCGTAATTTTGTACCTCACTAAGCTGTGTTATTTGTGATGCTTAAATACAGCAAAATGTTGAGAGTTGTTGGTTGGGATTTTTTTTAATATAATTGTGATAAGGTGTGAAAATTAATAAGTTTTCACCTCACCACTTAACTGGAGGTAAGATAGGTGTGTGAACAGCTACTAAAATTAGTATCTAGACCTCTGTCTAAAAGCTATAGAAGGTTGGGGTTTTCTGGGAAACAAGTGCATACGTGGTTTTCTCTTCTTCCTTTTCATTAAATGTGAAAGAACAAATCATGTGAGTATTGTTCTAATTATCATTTCTTCCTGTGGCTAGAAATCCTACCTATGGGAAAGCTGATTTTTTTTTAATTAATATCATAATATTTCCATTCATAAGAAAATTTAAATGTCTCTAGTTGCTACATTCATAGACACTTAAGACAAAGTTCCTGATTTTGGACCTACTATTAATTTATGTGTATTTAACAAGGTGAAATGCACTCCTTCAATTACAGACCAATTTTTAAATCTATTGGTGTTTCCCAGTTCAGTTTGTGGTTAGTTTGAGGTTAGCCTCCTCTTCTCCAGGCT
>WAAB01013753.1:1467-48295 GCA_013389865.1 Piaya cayana
GCCTCAAGCTCCTCCAGGGGAGAGTTAGGCTAGACATTAGGAAAAAAATTTTCACAGAAAGGGTCATTGGGCATTGGAACAGGCTGCCCAGGGAGGTGGTTGATTCACCTTCCCTGGAGGTGTTTAAGGCACGGGTGGACAAGGTGCTAAGGGGCATGGTTTAGTGTTTGATAGGAATGGTTGGACTCGATGATCCGGTGGGTCTCTTCCAACCTAGTTTTTCTATGATTCTATGATTTTATGATTCTATATCTTTTAAATATACCACAGAGTACATGATGAAGTTTAATATTACACTCTGCAGGAAATAAATACTGGTTTTGAAAAAGTAATGGAGAGTCATTTAGGAGGTAAAATGCTTCTAATTTCTGCCCAATACAGAAGTGCAGACGTATTAGCAGAAATATTCCTGTTACTGAGAATATTTAAAACTTGAATGATAAATCTTCAACAAAACCTTATGGGTTTTAAAGGTGCTGGTGACCAGAAATTTGAGGGAGGAATACAATTGCGTAACAACAAAGAACAAGAAAATAGTTTGAATTAACTGCAGAGGTTTAAAAATGTTGTAAAAAATACTGCATTCTACTTTATACAAGAAAAAGTGCAAACAAGAAAACATAGCAAAGACTTCCTATTAGAAGAGCTGAATCATACCAGCAACATACCTTTTCAAAAGTATTCTAAATGATAGCTCAATGAGTATGAAAACAAAGACCAGGAGGCTTAGGTTCATAATTAGTTGTAGGAGAAAACAAAATAGATGGGAACCTCGGCATTTCACAAGTCAAGCATGTTTTTGAAGACAATGGAGTACAATGAATATGCTGAATTACACACCCTTTTTTGCAATTTGCAACCTTGAGAGAGGAGAAAGCCAAAGAAAAGTCATAAATTAGCAAAGCAGCAGCTGGATTCAAAAGCTTAAATAAGGTTCAGTTACTGAAAATGTACAAAGATTCTCAAATCATGATTCTTCAAATTGAAAGCTATTTCCACCTCCACATATGGAAGCAAAGACTAGAAGCGTCTCAGAGATATAGCCAGACTCATCTTTGAAAGCAAATGGTAAGAGCTGCATTATACGTTTGGAGAGTTCTTACAAAATGGAGTAAGTTCTTGTTTCCAGAAGTGACCAGAAAAGAAGGTAGAACATTTAGGAAGTTTGTTTAAGAATTATGCCTGGCTGTCCACATTGTCCATGAGCCACTGAAAGAAAACATGTGAAGTTGGAAATTAATTGATTTATCTGTTTTAATTAACTAACTAACTGGATCGAAGTGCTTGCTCCATTTGTGTCTGTTATCAGCCAAATGAAGGAATGCTACAGACATACAGAGTTAAAGCATCCAAATTACCTTTTCTTTCCTAAAAAAATTAAAGGTATGCATAACATCAGTCAGAAGACATCACTTCTACGTGCTTTCAATCTAAGCAGTAGGATATTTTATTAACCTCTATAAATTCTTTGGGAAGCATTCTTTTCCCTAAACACCCCCTTCCCACTAAACTGGAAGCTTTCAAACCCATTATATGGGCTATGTGCTTATCATGACCAGTGCTGCTAAAGCAACTAATCTTAAATAACTAGAGGAAACTTCTGGAATGTTTTAAGCTTAGCAAGCAAGCTCTTTCAGGTGTTTCATAAGTTCATAATTGGTCTGAAAGAGATTTGAATTAGCTTTGCTTTAGCTAATTAGCTTTAAAGTTTTAAAGACTCTTGATTTAAATCTGGATTTCTTATCTTAACTAGAGAAGAACTTGTAGGGGAGAGATCCAGATGTAACTGGACAATGTTTTGTAGAAGAATGATAGCAATGAATGGAGAGAAAACAAGAAAGAAGACTTATGCCAAAGGAAAACATACTGTGCAGGTGAAAAAGAAAAAAAAATGGAGTCTGCTGTAAAAGCCAAACCAAGCTTGGCAATGAAGAAGCAAGTGAAACATACAGTAAAAGGCTCTTGTATAGGAAGAGAAATAATAGTTTAGCTATGCAGAGACAACAGAGGCCAAAATTAAACAACCTTTAGTTTGGCACCAAAACAAAATTGAGACTTTCTGTCACATTCAATAAGGAAAAGAGTTACATACGAAGACAATGCACAATAACTAATAGAGATGGAAATCACTACATCAGAAGTAGAAACAAAACACAATGATCTGAGTACTTTCAAACCTAGGAATTTAGACAGTTGAAAGAAGTAGGCAACATGAAGTAGGCAATAAACTAAAATCAGAAGTAGATACCAGGGAAGAATAAGCATGGATATGGAGTTAAATGGAAAATTGGATTAAGTGCAACCAAACTGACAGAAGGTGAAGTATCCAATCTGACTCTTATGTCTGTGATAATTTTACAGATTTTTGTAGTCAAATAGTAGATCTAATCTGTAAGGCTTTTGTATTGTACAGTGTAGATAATTATTAATTAAGCTAAGGAACAAGATTAGCACTTGAGGAGATTGGAAACTGGGTAGGAAACTGGATAATGAGGATAAAGGACAAGGCAATATGCTGAGAGAGAAATACCTTGCTAGAAGGATCTCACTGATGGAGTTCGCAAAGGATTGGGTTGAATATCAGTCTTGTGTAGTAACTGTAGTAATAGCTTTGGCAGCCTGAGTAGGAAGGATTCAATTACCAGGCAACAAGAACTAAATGACATTGAGAAATGTTGTGAAACACAAAGTACGAGGTAATGTCTGTGGCAACAGATGGGAGGAATTTGAGTACAGTTATGACAAACTGTTTCCAAATAGGTCAGGACAGCACTTTGCTAGCTGCAGCAATGGGCACTTTGGGTTAGCCCAAGACGGGCCACTGGATCATTTTCTCTTAACTGCTCCAAAGCCTTGACAGAGCAAGGGTGCATCTACCAACAATGTACTAAATGTGCAAATCCTAAAAAAAAATGTTTAATTTGTGTAGCATAGCTTTGAGCTGAAAGGGACCTCAACACATTTTATCTATAAATTCACAGGGAGGAAGGGAGAATTATTTGAGCTGAAGACCAATGCTGAAATAAGAACATACAGATGGAAACTGAGAAAGGACAAATTTGGAATAGAAATTAGGTGTATCTTCCGGCAATTGTGGCAGGGAGGTTCCAGAACAGACTTCAAATAGATTAGGAGGAGTGGACAAAAACCATAATAATGTGTGCAGGAGGACAGGACATACTGGCCAGGTGGGATATGTGATGCGGCTCTATGTAGTATATGTACAGTATATGTTGTAATGGGGGATTAGATTCATGGCTTAAAATTTGCTCTCCATTCTGATTCCCTAAAGTGCCTGTTTTGTGAGTTGACTAAGTTGAGAGCTCTTGGAGCTCCTGGAGTTTTGCCTTATGTTGCCTGCAGCAAGCACAGCACATCACAGGGAACTCCAATGCAAAACAGCCATTATCACACTCCCTCCAGACAGCTTATCTAGTCCCTTAGAGTAAAGATAGCTACAGCCATATATTCCTTGTTTCTTTGGTAGGAGTGCTCCCCATTTGTATGTCTGAGCTAAAAAGATGCGGTTCTGGAAGAGCATTACTGGAGGAATATATTGTTAAATTCAGCAGAAAAATATAAACAAAGGGACAAGATGAATCAGTTACTGTAACCTTGGGTTTGAACACATTGAATACAGTAATGCAGAATGAAGTACAGCAGACAGCTGCTACTAAATTAAACACATACACATGAAACCAGAAAGACACAGCTGATAGAGCAAACCAGCAAAGAATATTTTAAAACATAAAAGTGGGGAGGGAGAAATGGCTTTATAAGTGTTTCTGTTGTGCTCCTCATTTTAGTATTAAAACATTTAAAAGGATAACCGCTTAACCACTATTATGGCCAAGTGATTGATATAAAATAACAAGAAATGAAGCCCCCTTATCCCACAGTAAGAATGGTCAAAGGAAATTAGATCAGTATAATGTAAGTGTTTTAACTTCACATTAAAAAATCCCTTTCCAATATAGGTAAGATTTAAACAGATAGTAGGACTCACTCTATCTTGCACTTTTTAATGAAACAGACTGAACAGAGGCTCATTTTTTCTCCACATCTGATGACAGGGGCAACAAGGGGCAACTCCCAGTACCCAGTAAAGGAAGAGAAGGGATTTCACACAGGCATTTTGCCCTGATAGGCATGTATTTAGAAAGGACAGTCTACTATGAAATTTCTCTAATGATACCATTTAAGAAGCATGAAATCATGCAAATTTGTGCAGAACCACTGTTTGCCTCACAGCTGCCTATATCAGCCTTGGAGATTTTTCTCCAAATGGCATTATTTTTTTCTGTACATTTGTTTTATTCCACCAAAAAATTCCAGGACAACAATGAATTTTCCCAAATTTCAACAGAATTTGTGGTAACAACTAACCTCAGCATCTAAGAGCGTTCCCACTCACCGCTGTCTTACCAGTTAAGCTGTGCCCACCAACAAATACCATGCAAGGACCAGAAAATAGGATGTTGCTGTATGACAGAATGCATGTTTTACTTACAGTAAAACATGCAAGCATTAGAACAGGATCTTTGAGAACCAACTGGAAAATATGTCATATGATTACCTCACATCACTATTTCTATGCAACATTTGCAATTCAGTATGAACCATAATAACGGGCAGCATTTCATCTGAGTTAGTGCATAATAAGAATGCAAGCAGGTGGCAGGAATTGAGTATGGCCTTTTTTTCATGTATGAAATGACAGAGGCAAAACTTCCTTTGGCTTCTTTGTTTAACCAAATGACAATAAGGCTGATGTCAGGTTTTCACTGTTGTTGAAGCAAGCCAGATGCTTCTTGCTTTAGATTCTGGCTGGAGAGAGCAGCAATGATATGTTGAGACGTACCCTGCAGCTCAAGCCTCCTTCATCCAATCAAAAACTTCTTAAGAGACTGCCAGTGGACAGGAAAGAAAAAAGATGTGGAAGAACTAGCTACAAATTTCACTTTGCATCCCAGCTGAGTTCAGAGGGCAAGGTGGGACCTTAAGACTAGATCATCACAGTTTGCCTCGGAAATAGCTGGAGGTCATTTCAGTGTGTAGGTAATGCAATCCTGCAATAGTGGTAGTGGACAGACTCCCTGCCTCAAAGTTATTATTATTGAAACTGTCCATCACCCCTCAGTACCTTACTCAGCAAGAGAACCAACACTTCTGCTTGGGGATTCAATCTTTGCAGTCAGGGAGCTGAGAAGATATGCTAAACCATATCTTATTGGTTTTAGGGATCCCTAGATTAAAGGTCTGAGAGATCTGGCAGGACATATAAAGGTTGTGAGTGAGTTTTATTTCTTTGAATGCAGTCTGGAAAACTCTCAACAACTTTTCTGATGTTTGGTGTTATTTGGGTTTTACAAAATACTGCATTTCACTGTTGGTGGCTGCCTCAATTTCTGTTGATGACCAAGATGTGTTATCTGCCTAGAGCTTAATTCTGCAGTCCTTTTGGAAAGATGCCTACATAATCCTAAGAAATATTCTGCCTATAACTCACCTGGGATCAGTGATTAGCTGATAGTCATGTTTTCATCTCTCACCCCTAAAGGCAGACAATAGTAATTAAGGCTGAACAAGCAGATCATTCTCCAAATAAAGACCAGGGCAGAGTCTGAATCCCAAGGGGAACATCCTGATAGGAGGGGAGAGACATCTTCCTTACAAGCTGGGACAAAATTAGTGAGCAACAGTTCAAATAAATCTCAGTCCCAACCTAAGATAAATTTGGCCAGATCCTTGTGGCTCTGAGCCAACGGAATCACAAGAGAGCACTAAAACTATCATGCTAGCTCACATACCTATTAATAAAGTAATATATCTGTAATATCAGCTATGCAAGTGAAAGCATTCTGTGAGTTTGTAGCTCTCGGACCCCTTCCTGGTATGGCTGCTGGCTGGAGAGTGTGTGCATCCCACAGCACAACTTCTGTGCCTGGTCACAGTGAACTTTATTTGCTGTACTGGAGGCAAAAATAGAAGAAGGTGTTAAAAGAAGCTTGGGCTTTTTTCCCCTCTTCATCAGTGTGATTCTGAGGTGGTCACTTCTCTCTGAGGTTTAAAATTTGAATTAATAGACCTGATTTCTTTATTCATTTTTTATCAAAATAGGGAGAATTTCTAGAGAAGGTAGGGGGAAATCTAGTTATTCCATTCTATAGTTTGTGACTGAATAACTGAAACATGACAATTCTAGATTTTCCTTTAGTCCTATTTAAAAAAAAATCCTTTTTAAGACTTCAAAAGCACAGTTAGGGCTTCATATTACCTACCAAGAGATTCAGTCTACAGCTGCTGTTGTGAAATACAAATAGAGCTGGAGAGCCTCAGCTCCAATAGCTTGCTTCTGCAGACTATTTCCAGTTCAATGAACTGAATAAAAGAGAATTTGCATTTTCATAACCATTGTAATAATGGTCATGATTATTATCATGATAACTGAGTGAAAAAACAAAATTAGCAAATCACTGAGTTTCTTTGTCTGTGTGGGCTTTTCTGCAGACTCACATCTGTCTGGTTTTGTTACTTTGGATATTGTTTTGCTGTAGTGTCAGTGGTAATATGGATGTGGACATCTGTGACAGTCAGAAATACTTGTCTGCAAATTCCCTCTGCAGCAGTCAGTCTGGGCAGAGCTTCCTAGCTGTGATACAGTGATTCTTCTATGCTCTTTCTTCCCAGCTTCCCTACTAAATTCATTACCTGTGTACTGAAGAATGACTCACTCTCTCCAGACCCAGGCATGAATTTATTTTCTTCTACTGTCAGTTTTATCACTACTCAAGACAATGAAATCAGATGTGCTGCTTACTCCCCACCAAGAAGTTTATTTTGCAATTATATTTTCAAGTAAATTACTGTAAAGTATCTCCAAGTGGAGAATACAAGAATCTCTAGTGGAAGTAGTAGCGGTGTTTTAGCCATAAGGGTTTGAGGATATCTGCAAAAGTCTTGCATGGAAAGATAATAAGTAATGGGTAAGAAATAGTGGAGAGTGAATGTTGAAAGACTTAGTTGTTTGTTCCTGGTTTTGATTTGTTTAGAAAAAAAAATAATGTTTATGAACTAAAATTCAAATAGGTTTTGTACACTTCATTCACAATTGCATGTAGCACTGCTGTAAGGTACTATCAAAAAGTATGACTGAATTCACCATGTATTTTCTATATTCAGCTAGATCTTACTGCTTTGATGGGTTTCTGGCAGGGTTCTACAGTAGCACGTTAGGGGAGTGAGGAATGAGATCCCTGCTTCTGCAGCTAGGCCATCAGATGCCATTAGCTCTTCTGCTAAGCCTCATTGGGCAAATGCATTCAAGTGCCAGGTCCCTAAGGATCATCTCTTGGATAAATACCAGAAACATCCACTCACCCAGAATCAATGCAGGTTTTGATAGACTGAGCAAATCTTGTTATCTCATTACATTTGTCCAGGGTGGGGTTTTTTGTATGTTTATCTTCAAATTGACAGGCACGTGGAATGTGCATGTTATACACTGAAAATTAATGGTAGTTTATTTTAGCTATTTTCACCACAGGTACTAAATAATGTCTAGAGAAGACATGTTTTCTACGTTTTCCTGATCTTTTAATGTTTGTAAATGTCATTGTATATTCCATATTGAATGCTTCTGGTTGAGAAAGCATTTATATGAACCCAGATGTCAGAGCAAAGCAGCCACGGTAAGATCTGCAGGGCTGTTTTAACTATTTGATTTGACTACTCAGGAAATTTTGGCAGATGCCTTTCATCATACTGATGAAATCTGAAATGTTATTGTAACTAAGACACTTAGTTTTTCTCTGTTGTGGAGGTCTCTGCCTTCTCTTCAGAGGACAATATCCCTAGTTAGCATTTTTATTCCGTAAACCCATCTTTATTCAGTAGCCAAACTTTACTGTCCCTTCTAAGTGGGTAAGAAACAGAGGGTCATTTAAAATAATTCTGATTCCCAAAAGAAATTCTTAGGCTGAAAATCAATCTCAGGATTTAAGACCTTAAGATCATTGGTTTAATCACAAAGTCATCTGATCTCTCAATAAACTACATGATAAGCAGCCTTATATACATACATGTCAATAAAAAATCTATAGTAAAATTATGTAATGATAATGAAGTATAAGTTACTGCTTGCTTACTGTATGTTGTGTATCACCCATTGGCTAATCTGAGTTTATCAATTTCTGGCCATGTTAGTCCGTGAACAACTTCCAGTTTTGCTGTTTAGCATGGAGGGAAGTGGGATGTGGAGACACGTACAAATATGAATATTTTTTTTAAATTTTTTTCTTAGTGGAAATATATTTCTATAGAAAGTGAGAGACAAGTCAGGATAATTAAGCACAGTATCATTCTCTAGTAGCTTCTTAGCCAAAAAGAAGAATTCTACACTTCTTGAGACCCTGCAGTTTGGTACTGCAGTGTTATAGAGGGTAGCAATGAAAAATTATTTCTTTCACTTCATTTCTTAGGAATAGTTCTTCCTGCTGGTTTTGAATGGGTTTCTTTTGCTGTCTTTTAATAGTGAATCTCAGCAGGTGAAGTTTGCAGGTCAAGATGAAACCAATTCCAAAACCTACATGTAGACATAGCAGTAGAGTGTGCCTGGAAATCCTGTCTTCAATAAAATACAAAGATTCCAGCTAGAGTATGAGGAGCACAGTACAGTGAACAACAAATTTTGTGTTTGATTAACTAAGTCGGCATCCTCTCATCACTCTACTGCATTCACTGCCATTTTAATAGGAGGAAAATACCCATTGATTTCAAAAGGGCTTTGGTCAGTCTGACAGAGCATTGACAAAAAAAATAGACTTCTCATATGTCTACTGTTTATATTCCTATATTGACCTTACTAACACCCCTTTCTGCTTCAAGTGCTACAGAGAGCTGCTGCAGGAAACCATTCAGCCTGAACTTAACTTGTTTCTGAGGAAGGTAAAGATGGAATTGTTACAGGGCTCTCAGGATCTAAGTCTCTGTGCTAGCTGTGCATAGATACCAAAGACAGATGATTAACAGGCCTTTTCTTAGATTTCTCCCAGCTTCACCCAAACCCTTTCTCACAGGCTGGAGAGCTGCCACTGGGGAATACACTGCCATGGAAAGAGAAAATTGTTGAGTGAAAGAGCCTGCTGGCAGGAAGACCCTGAGAAAGAAATATGAGTTATGACCAGGAGGAGGGGTGTGTGGTCGAGCTGGACTCATGAACTAAAGCAAAAGTGAATTGCTTTTGGCTTGGCAGCTTTTACAGCATGAGAAAGGGCACATTTAGCTGCTGAAAGCCCCACAGATTCCTCACAACATGACACAAGGCAATCACAAATCTGGCTGACACTCAGGTTATACAGTGGAGCAAGCCAACTGGCTCTCCACGGTACAAAATTCAGGAATAAGGTGGGAAGAAGGGACAATGGGAAACTAGGGAACTAGTTTCCAGTTTGGGAAACTAGATGTGTTTGGCTCCTGAGTATTGCTTTAGCTTAGGCAAGTGCACTGCTGCCAAGGGCTACCCAAGCTCCCATGTGGGGAAAGTGCTGAGAGCAAAATTGAACTGAAAATGGGGGGAAAAAAATCAATTGGAAATTGCTTTTAAATTATTGATGTGTGTTTGATTGCCACATGGGGGGATCTAAGTCTGAACAGTCTTTTCAGAGCTCTGTCACACTGGAGGAATCCTTCAGCAGATACAGGGTGAGACTTGACACTGTCCTTGTGGCTGGTGGGACATCCGGATAAGTACATTAAATCATACTGCCAGGTGACATACCTGGAAGAAAAGCAATTAACACCTGATGCAAAGCATAACTCTTCCTATTCTGTAATCCTTCTGACACACTTCAAACTTTCTGCATTATGGTGCTTTCCCTCTAAAATGTGCACACTCGTGTATGTCCAAAGCTGTCAAAGATACTGTTGATTCTGTAAAAAAGCTGAATGCTTCCTCAGGCAGGGAGTTGGATGCAGGGTTTGTAGGATTATTAAATGGCAGTAAATTAACATTGCTGCAAAGTTAGCTTATGTGTAATTTGCTTTCTCCACAATGATTATTTCTTTAAATATTAAAATCAGAATTGCTAAAAGGCTTCTAAAATACTTTAGTCCAGTCCATCTGTTTTGTGTCATGCTAAAGTGATCCAGAGGAAGCAAACTGGGCATCCATCAAAGCATAGTCAGTTAGGATTAAAAAACAGGCTTGAAGATATCTTTAAGCAGAATAGCATAGTACCTCATAAAGCAGCTCATGAACAGATTGCAGCTAGTTGTTGGTGTTCAAGTACGACTCTGTAACAGTTGCGTAATGCAAGCACTTTTTCGAAGTCCCGCTGAATATAAATCAGTTCTATATCCCCACCAACAAGCTGGTTGTACAATCTGTCTTTCATGGCTTCTCATACACTGCATGCAAGAAGAAACAACTTGTTGACTAGTATCAGGAGACGAGTTGTATGGTCTTAAAGCCATTTTTGTGTTCCTGATAGCAGGAACTCAGGGTCTAAAGCTAATATCCAATGGGCTTTGCTTTTGAATCCCTGCCTTTGCCTTTACCTTTATCTACAAGGACTAAAAAGGTTATTTGTGTTGTACTTTAGTCCAGGCACAGAGTCTGGGTATGTCAGAAAATTCAGGCTGACCTCTGCTGTAGGGGAACTGTGTTCCAGAATACGTGTACTTGAGCTTTCAGTTAACTGCCCTCCATTAGTACTTTAAAACTGCTTGAGGTCAACCTAGAGCGTGTTTCACAGCTGAAGTTCATCCTGTCCAAACTCACTTTAAATCTTCTAGCATCTGCCTTTATTAAAATGTATTTTTTAAAGTATATGTGCTTTAAGTGCTTATTTCAATTTTATTTAATGTTGTTTCTGTATTACCAACAGCATGAGTTATACATCACAGACATGTGGTTTAGCTGTAATTAACTTCAGATTTGTCCACTACCCCACACCAGAGCTAGAGAAACTTGGGCTCAGAGAAGTAGTTGGCTCGTCCAACAGCATTAGAAAGTCAGCTTTGGATCTGTAACCACAACCCAGCTTTCCTAAGTCCCACCTGTGCAATATTTAATGTGACTGTCCCATGGGAAAACAGAGGAGTTGATGTGACCAAGCAACCTTCAAAGATACATTCCCACAAAAAGTCTGCATTCCAGTGATCAGAGGCTTCGTCCGTGCTGAGTGTACCAAAACAAGGATCTGTGCCTGTCCCTGTCTGTGGGTCTTCATGAGCTCAGGATAACTGGTACTGTGTTTAATGACTATTCTTATTTCTGCTTAGTTTTCAGGGCTTTACTTGTTGTCATTCTTCACTATCCTCGTTGGGCTGGTGCTCTACTCCTCCACATCCACCTATGTAGCCCAGGATCCTCGAGTGTACAAGCAGTTTCGAAACCCTTCAGGACCTGTTGTAGACCTGCCAGCTACCGGCCAGCTGGAACCTTCGGTAACCTACACCAGTCTGGGGCAGGAGACAGAAGAGGAGCCTCACGTTAGAGTTGCTTAAACCCAGGGCTGTTGATCACCTACTGATGATTTGGTGGAGCTCGTATATCCATTATATCTGTATTGTACATAGAGAAAGGTATTTACCAGGTGCAGTTACACCAGTGAGCTGCAAGGTAGCAAATAAGGAAAGCTCATAAAAATACAAATTAATTGTTCCAGGGTGTTCATTGCAAGGAGATGCCAGTCCCTCGTTTACGATATGAGCAGCATGTTTGCAATACAAACTGCTGTCTTATCAATCAGTTAATGTCAAACTACCTATGAAAGATACTCAATATATAAGCTGAAATTACAAAAAGAAATTCATAGAAAGGTGGTTTTGCACTCACTGAGTGATATTATGCCTATGCCACACCAGTTGTGGAGGAACTGCCTTTTTTCAGCAAATACACTTGTGCAGTCACTGTTAATTTCTCTCTTAGGATTTGTTTGCACAAAATAGATGGGTCAATCATGGTAGCAAAACCCTGACACATTTTTACTTGCAGCTTGGATTTGGTGAGGGAAGAAGAACAAATTCATCTGTGCCAACTGACTAGTTGCCCTTTCTAGGTAATCTGTTCCATGAATCCAGAGGAGGGACAACTTACAATATCCGTCTCTATTCTAGGAATAGGTATAAGGTGAGCATTTTAGCCTTTCTATATTTGCAGAAGTGAAGTACTCAAGCATTGACCTCTCTGTGATCCATGGCAGATTTCCTAGCGGCTGAGGTTCTGCATCAGGTGACACAGAGTTAGTTTCTCTGTAGTCGTGACTAACACAGTTTTCTTACTTTTTAAATTTTAATCTGTAAAAAGAAATGCATTTTCTAGTTTCCTATGTATTGTACCTCTCCATGGTAAGATGACGTATTGTGAATCAGGGCGCTTATTTTAGATACTCAGTGCATTGAGAGCACCTTCTGCTGTTCTGGTTTTCTTAGTCTCCTATGGTTCATTATTCTAACAATAGTGATACGTGAATGTTTCCACCAAAACCTACTAATTGTAAAAATCAGGGAGATTAAGCAAGGAATTCATGAGCAGAAAGACTGGACCATCTGCTGGTGTTGCTGCAGTAGTGCAAAGGCATTCATATTGGCAGGGTGCAGCCAATTATTATTCATTAACTACAAAACTAGTAGAAGAATTCAGCAGTTTTCTTAGATTCCTGGGGACATGTGAAAACAGTAAAGGTGTGTTCCACAACTGTACTTCTGCTCCCCGAGCCTTATCAGAGTAGGGGAAATCTTGGACACCATCATGGAAAAACCATCTCTGCATGCGTGTTTGCTCTCCTGAGAACCAAATAAAAGGAAATCATTATTTCAACATCCATCATCTATTTTTAGTTAAATATTAAGGAAGCAAAGATAATATTTTATAACAGGTAGGAGAGGGATCCAGGAGAGCTTGGTTTTATTCACAGATCTGCCATATCTCTGATCTTGGGCATAACTTACCTCTGTGTGGCTGAGTTTCCCAATCTGTATATATGGGAATGATATTTTACCTACCTCACAGGGGTGCTATGGGACCAAGTTATTTTAATATGCTTCAGGATCTGGAAGTAAGGAAATTAAGAAGTACAAAATAGTTCTGTAAAAGTGTGAATACATTCATTGTATTTGGAAATGGAGTTTATGGCAGGGTTGATGAATATTTTGCTTGCGGGCAAAGAAGATTAATTTGATTTGAATGTTACTCAGCTGAAGAAGTCTGTCTTGAGTGGAAATGTAGGGCTTCATGTTTGAAAAATACAGCTTAGCTATTTCTATTTAAAAAAGGAAAAAAAATCAATCTGCACCCTGGAAACTGGAAAGGCCACACAGTTCATCCAAGCAGGATGAATTTCTGCTGAGGTAACATTCTTCTTCTGTAGTCCTGTTTTGCTTTAATAAGGAAGGGGCTTCCCCGAGGCAGACTGGGAGTAGTATGTATGCATAATACACATGAAGTGGCAAATGCCAAAATGCTGTTGAACTGCAGAAGTATGTTGCATCTTATTCTTGCTGTGGAGAAGAAGAGGTAATTTCTCTCCCACTATGTTTAAACTGTCTGCCATGATCCCACTGCAGCTGATGGAAGTGCCTGCAGATTGCCAAACCGTGCCCAAAACCATCCCAAAAGCTTTGATTAAGATGACCGGGTTTCAAACTCATGATTTTTTTCCCCATGCATTCTATTTATTTAACGCTTTTAGTCCTCATGTTTCCAAGCTTTAAATTCTACAGCATTCAAAGAAAAAACAAAAAAAACCACTCAAAAATGTGACTACCCAACACTTCAGGGTCAGGTCTGTGAGGTGGAATTCCAGGTGGGAAGTGCATGGTCACATAAAGCCCTTGTGCAATGGGGCCAGCAAGCATCCTCAGGTCAAGCACTGGAAGGGCTTCAGCTTCAGGTTGGTTTCATACATTCCCCAGTAGCAGGGTCTTTGGTTATACCTACCATGGCTCCCTCAGGTGCCTGAGGACACACTGTCAGGCACCTGTCATCTCAGTCTTTTTTGCTACCTTTTATACCAATTAAATACCTTTCTCTGAACATTAGTCCCCATGTTGGTCTTGAGGCCTTTGAGGATTGCGTGTGTGCGTGTTTGTTTCATGTTTACAATTCCTTCCTCTCGCATAATTGTTTTGATTAATTTCATTACTGGTATTTATTTTTAAGCCAAATGTTTGTAGTCCTCCTGCCTCCCCTTTTTCGTTCTCCTGACACTAACTTGTAGATGTTTGTTAGAGTCTTCTCAGAAACAGCTGGGTAGGAGGCATCTCCCAGCCAGTTCTTTGGGTGGGGAGTTTCTACTTACAAAGGTTTGTGATCCACGGGTGATTGAGAGGTGCCATATAAAGCAATTTCTATAGGCTATTTTAAAAAGCTGTGTTGTATGGAAATAAGGTCTGAATGTTTCAGTGTGCCCTCTGCACCCAGCCACCACCCCCTGTGTTACTTGTACAGGAGGAGTTAGTGTGCAAAGTGGGGCTATTTCACTGTGTGTGTCTCCTGTTAAGGAAGGTGGATACTTGCATACGCACCAGGGTGCTAGCACTGGGTGGACCTCAAAGAAACACAGCAGTATAGCTTTACAAGTAACTGTTGACTGAAAAACTGAGGTCTAGTAAAGGAAAACATTTCTTTTACCTGCTTGTTTTCAGCAGTTTGAGGCCTCAGTGTGCACCAGCAAAGGTTCAGCTATCTAAGCGGCAGCTACCCTCCATGTTGTGTAGGACGCCTCTAGCTCTGTATAGCTCCTTGCCTGAACAAACTGAAACTCTGTTATACTGCTGAGTCCGAGCAGTCCTCAGCAAGACTGATGTAATTTTCTGCTACTGGGTGAAAACCTTCACTGGGAGACAGACTTTGCCTTTGTTCCAGCTACAAACTTTAAAAACACGCAATGACAGACCAAGCAATTGAAAATTTTGCACCACTGTGTCATAAGAAGACGTTTTGATGTATAGTGTAGAGATTGCTAACTTGTGCTATTAACATTTTGACAAGCGTGTAGTATTGTTTTCTTTCCTTTTTTAAAAAACCATTTAGTATTCCTGAGCTAGCTACAAATATAAATTTTACCCCATGGGTAGGATTTTATTGTTAAATGCCATAATAAAGCACACTAATCTTGACACTGCAGATGGAAAGATGAACCAAAACCAAGAAAACAAAATCCCAACCCCAAATCCTGCATCAAAAAGCTGAACAAACCTTTCTCCATTTTGATATTTGCATGCACCTCTATGGACTGGCTGTGGCAATGTAATGCCTGTATAATGTTTTCAAATAAAAAAAAAATAAATGCTTTATGAAAGCGGGGCTATTAGTTTCTTTGCCTGTTTTCTTTCTGTTTTCTTAGCCTGAAACTGTATTTCTGAAGTGTAAATATTGACTGCAGGACATCATTGTATGCTCTGCTGAGGACTCATTTCTGTTACAAATTGGTTAACCTTCAATGCCTTCCAAGGTGTCTAAGCATAAGTGGTATTAGGCACCCTCAGGTGTCACACCTGAGGTGCAGCTCCAGAACCCTCTGTCTTACTTAGCCTGCCATTCCTCTATGGCTAACTCAGGTATCCTGATATTCATTGCCTTCATTTGGACTCAAAAGCACTCCCTCCACTGTCTTCCTGAATGGGTTAATCACTCTAGAATTAATCTGGAGCAACACACATGTATGGTGTTGATGAGTTTATCTGGCAGAGATTACAGAGTGTCTGCAGCTGCCTTACCCACTCCTCCCTCCTGGCTGCTCTGCCCTGTGCTGCAGCACCATTCCCTGGAGAGTCCTGAAGCAGAAAAAGAAAGGATGAATACAAATCTTAGACATCAGGGAAAACAGGAGTGTCAAGAGGAGCAGAATTTGGGAAAGAAATAAAATGAGACTGGCTTTTTAAAAGTCCACAAGGGAAGAAAGGGAAAGAAGATCCCAAGTGTATGAAAGCAAGGGATTTAGTGACCATGTATTCACCTGTGAGAGCTTTTGCCAGCTTTTGCATCTGACTGTTTCTCTTTGCCTGATGTCTCAGCAGGAAACTTTGCATCAGTATTTCTCACGTACTTCGTTGCTGAGAGTGACAAAGGTAATGGAGATAGGTGATCTCATTTCCAGCCTCTCCCTGCACTGTAACTACACAGAGTGACAGACATTACAAAGCCAGCAGTGCTGCATCCATGTGCTGGTTTGTGCCTGATTTTCCAGTGTGACTGTTTCCTAAGTTACCAAGAGCATCAGAAACGGAGTTAGTGTGCATGGATTTATCGTGCTAACAGTTGATTTGTATTTTCCTCCAAATCTGCCCAAGAGTCCCTATGGCAATACAAAACTCTTCTATTGCCTGGTTAGAATTCAGCCCGGGTGCTTGAGTCATATGAATAGTAATTACTTGGAATTGCTCTAAAAATAGATCATAAATAGGCGTTAATGGATCCTTTTGTGCTTAAATCAAACGTTTCAACACTGAAGGATGTTCAATCAGCTCAGTCCTACCATTCTCCCTTTTTTTTTTGTTTATTTAGAACTATTTTTTCTGAAATACTACAAATGCAAAGCTGAATGCTTAACAGCAATATACTCTGGCATACAAATAAGGAAGCAATTCTTTTTGCAGTTATAACAGTTGTTTTACTAACTCTGCTCCAAATATAGAAAAAAAATATGTCAGGCTTTTACAAAAGGGAATACCTCTACTTCTATAGCCAAAGACCAGTTTCCACAGCAATTGCAAAGTGGGTACCAAACACCGGCAACATAGCAGTGATAATGACATTAGTGTAGGAGTATTGGTCATGTTTTCCTCATCCTCCAATTTGTTATTATTTGGAGGCATTTTTTTTTTCTTATCCTAGAAGTTCCATTTTTAATCAAAAATTATACACTGAGTTCCTCTGGTATTTGTGAGATCAGAATTTGGCCCTTTATGGAGAGTCTAACATTGCAGAATCTTTTAACGCATACAGATACTATCAATCCTATGTACTATACAAGTAGTTGTAATTTGAGACTAGTTGACTTTATTGGATTTAAAATTTTTATTCTACTTAAGATTCTGATTTATAAGCTTTAGCTGTAGTTGACTGTTTTGTGACCTGATTATGTACAACGCCCTCAAGCAACTGGCTAGTGCTACCCTGATCTTAATAATGCATTATTAATTCCTTACTGGTAAATACATTATTTATAGTCACTATTGCATTTTATTCCCCACACTTGATAGCAATGGGCTCATCCAATTTTAACATAACTGCAAAGTTGCTAGTATGAAATCTTCCTCTCCTTCCCATGTTAAATATTTGCATGCTTGTCAGGCAAAGTATTGGATTTACTGTGGTTAAATGGAGGATTTCTTTTATTCAATGCTTTATCAAAGCATAGACAGATCATTAACATGTGCCAAGTTTACACGATCATTGAGCACTGAAATGCCAAGTGGTTCAAGTACAATGCTAGAGATGCTTTGCATACAGAATAGTGACTAACAGTTGGTAGGCTTGGATTCTTACAGGTGCAGAACACCTGTGAGCCCAGAGTGCAGATCAATGTGGTGCAAGGTCGTGCATATTTAACTTCCCTCTGCCAATAGCAGCCAGTGTTACAGAAGCCTGGCTTTTTGCCAGATCCGTAACAAACTAGCACCCAGCTTTTACATATCCTTAAAATGACTGATTGTCTAAATGAAATTCATAAGTAAGAAGGGGGACGGGAATGGACTAAGCACAACAATAATCTGAACAGTCTCATTATATGACTCCCTGTGAGCTTTGGCTTGAATTATCTAATGTAGTTCTTTGCATTAAACAGATTTGCAGATGTTAAATAGGTCACACATATGCAGCCATTGGAGTGGATTTTGTAAGTCTTTATGTCCCTATGCTTCCTCTGTGAGACTACACTTAAATACAAGAGAAAAAAAGAGCACCCACAAAACAGGATGACAACTTTATTAATTTAAAACTAATGCAGTTCAGATTTTCCACACTTCAGCTTCCATTCAGCAGGTTGTATTTAACAATCAAATTGATGAGGAATGTTAGTGCTGCAGGACTTGCCTTGGCATTTCATCCTCTCAGCACACCACCTCCAGTGGCAGGACTAACAGTAAGTGAGCCACAATGGCCAGCAAAGCATTTGAACACCACCCCCCAACCCACCCCCCTCCAGTTTTAAGACTTAATTCTTTAGTCTTGATTTATACAACAATAGGAAAGAGGGGTTTAAAGTAAAGCAAGTATGTGCTGAAATAAAAGGATAGCACCTAGGTTCCTAGTACCCCTGCTCGATTACCTAGATTGTCTGTCAGTGTTTTTTTCCCCCAAGTCACCATCCACCAGTTTCCCTGTGGCCAATGCAGCTGCTAAGCTCATCTTCCCTGCCCTTTTGCTCCAAGTTAGTCATGCTACCATCTGAATCTCTGACCTGAATGAATTAATTCACATGAAGTCTTTTGGTTGTCCTGCCTCTCCCTCCCAGTGTGCCCCTGTATATCTGACCTCTCAGACAAGCACATTGCTGTTTTGCTGCTTGTCTACTCCAGCAAAATGGGCTTCTGGCTCTGATGTAGGGCAGCTGGTCACAGAATATTTGAACAGAAGGTTCTTTCAGTATCTGTATGAATGTCAGATTCTACCCTTCTACCTGTAACTAGAGGTAAAAAAAAAAATAAAAATCTAAATGCCCAGCCCCGGATTCTGCTATATGATATACATCCAATGGCAAACCAATATGATATGCAACTAGTCATAGGAGATTTGAAAAACCGATGTATTTTTAACTTACAGAGAAGGTGAAAACTTACCAGTTAAAGCTGTCTCTGACTTTGAAATTAAGAAGGGTGACTGGTGGAGGATGAGCTATGAGTATCCTTGAAGTCATTGGTTCTAACAAGTAAGTAACAGAAGAAGCCATATTCTTTCAGGCTGTAAAGTGACATTTGAGCCGAGCAAGTGACAGCAACAAACATCATCCATTCCTGATGAAGAAGACAAACAAAAAGCAAAATGCCTCTCCAGCTTGTAATTACTTGAATTATTTACAGAGATGGCATCGTGAATCCATTCACATATATAGGGATTGTCTTCTCTCCTGCAGCTCTTGTTTCCCTTTCCCACCTCTCTGCAGTTGGTCACATCAAAGAAAGGCTTAATTCTGTTAAAAACAAGCAAACAAACAAACAAAAAAAAGGAGTGAGATAGAGAGAAAAAAAGGGAGGAAAAAAAGAGGGGGCAGAATTATCCAAGATAGGACAGTGATAGCTCACAGCTCTTTCTCTGTGCACAAGTGACTGCTTTGAGCTATTAGTGCAAACATGAACTGTGGCTGAACTGGCATTTGTCACCACAGACTGGGAGCAGGATTGCAGATACTCAGCCCCTAAATCTAAATCTTCGCTTCTACCACAGACCTCAGTTTGTGGGAGAGGATGGAGAGACAGATACAGCCGAGTTCTTTCTCTCTGTTTCCTCTGGGTGTGGAACAGAAAGATGTCTGCTCAAGACAGCACAAGAAAGCTTGTGCTGCTGCAGCTGCTCAAATTCAAATTTTGTTACTCGGTGTAGGGCCGTGTTCAACAGAGCCAGCAGCCTGGCACCTTCCACAGGTTTGCTTTAGTTAGAATTATTGCTGTAAGCTGCTGAACCAAAGAAAGTAATTGCATGAAAAACAACATAGCACTCCCGTTTTAACTCATGCTTCTTCCTTGTGAGTTTGCCATGCTTTTTGCACCAAGAGGTATTTTCTACATCAGTGTTTACGACAGAGTAACATGGAGATAGGCAATGGCCAAAAAAAGGCTTTGGAAGCCTGAGAGAATTTCAGTCGCATGAAATTCAGTCCTTCACCTCGCTCACACGGTAAACAGTCAAAATAGGAAGGTGTCTTCAAGGCCAGATTCAGACTCCTGCAGCCCCCTATGATGAGGAGGGAGAAGGATCACCATCGGGAAAGGGAAAGTCATAGCAGGGGAAGAGACAAAAGTGATGATTATGGGCTGAAAAATAGAGGGACTCTCTTGGGATGGAAAAGCGTTGAAGAAAGCCATGAGTTGTGAGAGAAAGACTGAGAGCAGAAGGGCTGTGGCCTGGAGGGATATTTAAGAGGCAGGAGAGAAGTTCATCACCCCACTGCTATCTAAACACTGCAAAGTCCTGAGGCTGTAGCTCTCCACTTGACCAGTACCAGCTACAGGTGGAATGTGTTCTGCTCTCATCTCCTCAAGAGGAGCACCTGTCCTTTGCTGCAGACTTCCCTCTTGACTTTATAAAACAACAGGTCCACACCACAATCTGCTAATACTAAAATGCAGGGATTTCTTTTCTTAGCTATTCCTACTAGCTTTTAATGCTTAATTGCTTGCCTTCCTACACAGCAGTGCTTCACCTAGGGGCTTGCACTGTCCTATCTTCCTTACCACTCTGAAATCACAGTGGCAATAAAAAGGAGTTGCGTTGGTAAGTGTCTCCTCTTTAGAAGCTGTATCTTGAAGTGTTTGCCTTGGGTGTGTGTACCTAATCTAAAACACTGCCAAAGCCAATGAACAATCCCTCCCAGGTATTAAAGACAGAAGAATAATTCCTTAATCAAGAACACTAGTATGGAAAGGAACTTAATTCTTGTCAGACAAGGTATCCTTGTTGTCTTGCTTGTTGGTGTTTTGGGTTTTTTTCCTGGCCCAAACTGAGTTTTTAAAACATATTTAAATGTCTGAGGGAAAACTTGTGGTCTTGGACATTTGTGTTCTGGGGAGATGGCATCTCTGTGACCGTAAGAGGTAGTCAGTGTGTCTGAGCAGAGTAAAATAACTCACCCTAGTTTGTTTTTCTGCATTTCACAGTGTTGATACTGGCTGTCTTCTTACTGTTCTTTGCAAAAGCTGAATGGCAATTGGTAAGTATATCTGAGGCTCTGTAAGAGGAGCACCTGGAGTTTGCCATAGACGCCTCAATTTAATGAGAAGTGCTTGGCACTTTCTGTTTCTTATTTCAAAAATATTTTGTTTGGGAGAATGTTAAGCCTTACAAAACAATTCAATCTTGTTATATCAACATTTCTGGACAAAAGCAACTCCCAGATCTTATGTTCAACATTTGTCTCCTGCATGCCTTGTATTTGGCTTGGAACAGAGATATGAAAAAAAAGTGTCACTTCTTTCTCTTCTTGCTCTGCAGGAACAAAAAAAAGATGAGGAGAGAGATATAGAAGGGAGAAAAACTTTCGGGGCTCTGTGGGCCTCTCATGCTGATTTTGCCTCTGTGGCTGTGGGTTCATAAAGAAGTAAAGCCACAATTGCTCTGGACTCCTCTCCCTAGGCCTAGTGATGGGTCAGTCTTTAATAACAGAGCCTGAGGGGTCTGTTTTGATACACAGAATTGATAAACTAAATAGAGTGACGCAGCACATAGGAGAGCACACTGAACAGAAACTTACAACCACTAACCAGGAAATAATTCCCTTGGAAAAAATAGCACAGCTAAAATGCTTTCTGATATCCATGAAATAAGAGGTGTGCTACATAGAAAATTAAACAGGCTGTCACACCATCCATTGATGAGTGCCAAAGGAATACAGGATGTCTATGCAGAGCTAGCCCCAGACTGTAATAGCACCTGGGCATGAAAGTTCATCTCCTGTGGGAGCTACTACAGTTCTGAAGTAATAGTATTTATACCCAGCACCACAGAACAAATCTTTCTGCAGGGGCCTTTCACTTCCAATTGAGGACCTGAAGGCAATAAGTTACCTGGCCTTTGTATAGAAAGGGTCATTTGGCACTGGCAGAGGCTGCCCAGAGAGGTGGTTGAGTCACCTTCCCTGGAGGTGTTTAAGGGATGGGTGGATGAGGTGCTGAGGGGCACGGTTTAGTTTTTGATAGGAATGGTTGGACTTGATGATCTTGTGGGTCTTTTCCAAACCGACGATTCTATGAAAAGGTGGTTTTTTTCACTGTATCAGTTAATACACCATTATTTGTATTTATAATATGTAGATACAAGGAAAAATATTTTTCAGCCTCTTGAGGATGTGGCAGGTACACTGCATACTGTAGATATTTGTGCTATCCCTTAGTACTTAAAAAGAAAGAATTTTTGCTTTGTTTCTTACGAAGTCTAAGATTTTGACTTGTCACAAGGAGAAACTTGGTACTAACAAGTGGATCTGAATGCTTCTATTACACTTGCAGGGCTATATATGAAAGCTCGTATACAGGAGAGCTGTATATGATGTTGTTCCATGTGTGTTTTGGCTGACAGTTGTACCGTACCAATGTGGCCTTCAAACTTTCTTCTTAGTGTCTTTTGTATGATGGCAGAGCCAAGTCTTCTTTCTGTGTCTTGCCACTGTGGTGATTTAGTAGTTTAACCTGCTGTGATTTCATTTCCATTGTTTTCTGTGTATTTATATCTCTGCTTGGGATATTAAAGTCCCACACTCTCGAAGGCCCTTAAAGGACACAACTGAAAATTATAAACAAAGTAAAATACGTCTGTCCTTTTCCCAATTTTAGCTCTTGAAATCTAAACATGCTGCTGTATTTAAAACTAATATTATAAATGCTAAATTGCTCTTAGTAATATTTTCACATTTATACCTGTTCCTTCAAGGTATGTGTGATATTTTATGTATCATATTTTAAAATAAGAGCATCCTAATATGTTTTGCATTTAAGCATTTAAAAAGGAAATAGAACTGCTACAAAAGTGTACAGAGAGTTTACTCTTCAAATGTTCTCTTCAGCTGTCAACTGATGTTTATCTTTAAGTGGACTTTCTCATTAGATGCTATCCTCCCATTTTTATCCTCTGACGATGCCTTCAGGCATCCATATACAGGTAACAGCTTTTAGAGAAAGCTGTTTGACAGCAGCTGCAAATGTTGACTTTCTCTAGAGGTGCATTGTGCAAAATGCTGTCTGGGCAGTACTAATTGCTTTGCCTTCTGCCCTGCTGTCAGGTGTTCCTGTAGCTTCAGGATGGTTCCTGCCCAGCCCTTGGCAATATCTTTGTGACCACATCTATTATCTTGCACTTTCTCTCCCTGTTTCACTGGTAATCACCTTGACATCGCTCAGCGAGTTTCTTTGGCAACTACATACTCTCCTGAGATCTAGAAATTTGTCATTCCTTTGATTTGTTTCTTCCCTTTTTAATTTATTCTCTGAATGCTCTCAGTTGTTTCCCCTCCAGGTCTCCTGTAAGTCTTGGAGAATTTAATTCCTTGCTTACTTTCTCTCAGCTTCCTTCTGCATCTCTTTCTTCATTCTGCATCTTAGCTGTGGGTACATTTGTTCATATATCATTTGTTCATATATCAGTGAATGCCAGCAACTTCCAAACCCTCTTCTCAAGTTCTGATCAGTCTTATCTGTTCAGATTAAACTGTCTGTTGACATAATCTTATATGTGACAGCATGGCTTAAGTCATGCTTAGCCTCTTCACACCAGAGCTGCTCATCTCTGTTCTTAATTACTGTGACCTCTTCAGTCCTGAATCCACCCCTCATTCCAATGGGTGTGTAGTTTTGTCCTGAAGAAACGCTGCTGTTCATCTTGGTTTAATTAAAGTAGTTTCTCCTTAAAGGTTGTTCTTTGGGTACAGCACTTATGAGATCAATCACACTTTGTTCTTGCTTCTGCAGCAGATAAGAAGGGGGGAAAGTAATTCTATGGGATCAAATGTTGGCTTTGCTTTTGTTTTCTTTTGTTGTTGCTGGTTATTTTTATTTTGACATCAAAATTATATGGTTTGAAAACACTATTCATTCTATAAAAATATTTAACGTAGAGTTAAAATGGGGGATTAGAAATCCCAACAAGACATGCTTAATTTTAAGAGAGAAATGCTTGTGCTGAATCTGAAGTTTCCTTTCTCTGTGGAGATTAAATTGCTGTGTAGATTTTCAGTTTTACTATTATTCAGGGGTTTGGATATTGTGGCTTGCAGTGAAAACTCAGACTGCAATTGAATTTCAGGATTTAACATTTGATTTGCAATTATTCAAACAGAGGATTTATTCCTTAAGAAGTTCATGAGTGAATGCCTTAGTACCCTATAAATATGAATGGTTTTAATAGAAATGCAGTGGAAAATTCAAATACTTAGGTACAGAATCTTTTCTTAGTGAAAGAAGTTTAGCTACCTTGAGCCTTATAGAACAGTATTTGAGCCTTACTGACACTTGACATTTAGATGGAAACAAGTCAACAAAAATCATTTTTCTAACTGATTTTATATGTTGAGTATGTAAGAAAACTGCAAACATACACAGCAACTCTTGAAAATGTGACCTCCTGCATTTTTATGTGATGTAACATCTAGCATCTGACTTTCTTCTTTGTTCTTATGGGATAGAAGAAGGACTATATTCTTTATACAAAAGGGCATGTATATATAAGCTTCAACAAACAAAAAAAAGAAAACAAGACTATGCCCACAGCTCTTTTTATTTAACAAATTAAGAGAATCAGCTATGACTGCCTTCAAAATAGTTCTCTTCTGAGTTGACACATAATTGCACATGCTGCTGCAAACATTCAGAGCAATTCTGCAGATCATTTTCTGAAAGGCTGTTGAGGATCTCTGTCATTTTTGCTTTCACAGTTTCTACCAACAAAAAAATTAGTTCCTTTTAGCACTGACTTGGGTGGGTGCTCAAGCATAGTGATAATTATTTTAGCTGAAAACTATTTCACAGACAGAGCACTGTGGGCTGGCACATTGCCTCGATGTTAAGTCTCTTCAGTCTTGCACACCTGTTTTCTGACCAAGGGTAAGAAAACGTCTATATTTGAACACACAAACACTCATATTGAGTGAAGTGATTGAGTTGAGCCTTCTTGCACTGTGATGGGTTACAATGTGTTCTACAAACATCTGTCTCTCCCCTCCCACTCTCGGTTTCCAAGCTATAAGATTAGTCTCGGCTTTTTTGTGTCAAACCTTGTATGCATCTTCTCTCTTTCTCTCCATTCATGCAAGGATATGCAGTAGCCCCCTGTATGGATGCTTGATCAACATGTACACTTCAAACACTACATAACTGTTTATGAAGGGGCAGAGGCAACAACAGCAGGGGAGAAGTGAGAATAAAAATGCATGCTATGAAAAATGAGGATATTGGAGAGAAGAAGAGATGGAAGGTAGAAGGAGGCTATGTCTGACCTGGGAGTCAAAAGTGGTTTGGTTATGTGTGTGCCTTACTTAAACATCGACTCCACAATAATGTAAGGTTTGGGTCAAACTAGTCCTCTCTAGCTGTGGTTTCCATGTATTGTGTTCCAGTTGGTCCCTTATCACAAAGAATGAGGTTCCCAAAACACAGTACTAATAGCTCTTGGCAGAGAAAAGAGAGCTTCTTCAAGAGAGAGATATGAACATAAGGTACAAGGCAGAAGTAGTGGCTATGTGCATACTGCGGTTACCAAGAGGACTCTGATGTGTGCTCGGGGAATGGTGGCAGTAGCTAGGACATCACATCTGTTACCTGAGCTGTTTGAAGTAACTCTTGCTAAATGGCTGTGCTCTTTTTCTCTCAATTAATGATGCATGCCTGTGGTTTGCCAAAAAAACCTCGATGACTGATGCATGGGAATAAGGTGTTACGAGAGCTGTCTGCTTGACTTCGTTAAATAAAGATTAATTCATCCTATGTGTTTAGAGTACATTGCAGGGTTATGTAAGGCTTTGGACCTGAGTTAAAGTCTTAAAGACAGTCTCCTTAGATAAAAATTTGTCATAACCATTAGTGTCACTTCTCTATACTATATATTCAGGACAATTGATCAATTGTCTTTTGATGCTTTTTTCATAGGACCTCTTAAAATGAGAGTTGAGCAGCTAATTGCAATCCTATATTATGTGTATAACAAACACTTCTAGTAACCTTTTCTACCTTCTTAATGTTTTTCTTCTATCTTTTTTTCTATCACATACCATTCAGTTTTGAAGTTTGTTTAATTCCATTTAACAACAGCAACATCTTTCAAAGAGTAAAAATCTGCTGTTCAGTGTCAGATTATTAGAAAAACTGAGGAGAGGAAAGAGTTCTTGTCTGTGATAACAATTTTTCTTGATAAAAAGTAATAATTAACACCACCACCACACCCCAAAAAAACCCAACCAAAAAACCTCTCAAAGATTTGTATCTTCCTCAGATTATATGCTGCATAATGTGGTTAAGCAGAGGTCAGCCTGGACTGGTTTATGTACAGTTACACCAATACTAGGCTCTGATCTCTGACTTTCAAAGAACTGACTCCAGCAAATTTAAGTAATTGACAAAAAAGTAAGAAGTCTTCAGGGACTGTCAGGAATGCCTGAAATGTGGAAAGATTGGTTTGAGGCAAAAGAATAAAAAAAATCAACAAGACCAAGTGCAAAGTCCTACACCTGGGTCGGGACAATCCCTGGTTTCAGTATACAGTGTGGGATGATGTGATTGAGAGCTGCCCTACGGAGACAGACTTGGGGATGCTGGTTGGTGAGAAGCTCAACATCAGCTGGCAATGTGCACTCACAGCCCAGAAGGCCAACCCTGTCCTGCGCTGCATCAAAAGAAGCGTGGCCAACAGGGCAAGGGAAGTGATTCTGTCCCTCTATTCCTCTCTTGTAAGACCTCATCTGGAGTATTGTGTCCAGTTCTGGAATCCTCAACATAAGAAGGATATAGAGCTGTTGGAATGGGTCCAGAGGAGGTCTATAAATGTGATCTGAGGGCTGGAGCACCTACCATTCAAAGACAGACTGGGAGATTTGGGGTTGTTCAGCCTGGAGAAGAGAAGGCTCTGGGGAGACCTTATAGTGACGTCCCAGTACCTGAAAGGGCTATAAGAAAGCTGGGGAGGGATTGTTTACAAAAGCTTATAATGATAGGACTAGGGACAATGGGTATAAACTGGAAAGGGGTAGATTTAGACTAGACATAAGGAAGAATTTCTTCACCATGAGAGAGCTGAGACACTGGCACAGGTTGCCCAGGGAGGCATCCTGGAGATGTTCAAGGCCAGATTGGATGAGGCCTTGGGCAGCCTGATCTAATGGGAGGTGTCCCTGCCCATCGCAGCAAACTAGATGATTCTTAAGGTCCTTACTAACCCAGGCTATTCTATGATTCTTTATACAAGTAGGTAAAATATCACTATCTGTCCATAGCATGGGTATCTGAAAGGCTTGAGTCTCAAGGTGGGGATATTCTGAAAAGATCAGCATTAAACTAATTAACAAAAAATATAGCCTCCAGGTAAATTTCTAATTATTGCCTATCAAATTAAAATGGTTTCCTAAAACATGATGAAGAAACCACATTAGTCAGGGTATTTAGAGCAATGTAAGAAAGACTGTCAAGGACAAAAATTGAAAGAAAAGAAGGAGTAAGAAAATCTCTTTGGTTAGGCTGCACTGTCAATAAGCTATCAGGTTTTAGTTTTCTCTAATTTCCAAGAGTGGGTTTTGATGATGTATTTGTTACTTGTGAATCAGTTCATCCTATGCTAAATAATGCAGTATTGAAAGATCAAAGGCTTTTGACAATTTTTGCTATTCTGATAACAAAAGCACCCTTTATAGTTCACAGTTAAATAGATATGACGTGTTTAGATTAACTTTATTGGAAGTGGTATTTCTTAGGGCCCAGATGAACAGGTCTCAAGAGCCCCAGACTGTTTCCACAATGGAAAAGGGTACTCTCTGTATAACTATATCTTGAGGGCTGACTGGCAGAAATTTCCATAGTTATTAATTTCCTTGTTTAGAATTGAATTAAAGTTATTGCTTTCATGCTAAATGGAAATAGTTGTTAGTTACAGTACGTTTAGTGCCATTTATCCCAAGATTAAGCCTATCAAGGTATATATTGCAATATTAGATTTTGAAGAAGCTGCTTCTAACAGTTGTGGTATGTATTTAAAAAACATAAACAGTTCAGACTTTTACTCTCTTGTTGAGGAAGCATCTTCTGGCAAAACTGCAAGACGTCATTAGAAGACAGCAGTGAGCAGTGATTTTTCAGATTATGTGCATGATGTTCACTGTATTTCATATCCTAAGACAATATTTGCTGTCCCATATTAGTAATGCCACATACTCCTGTCTGTGTTTTACCAAGTTGGGAAACTCCTGCAGTTTGTTGAGATTAATTATTGCAAAAAGAAAAGACTTAGACCATAGTGAGCATCTTTTCAATGTGTAAATCTGCTTCTCGAGCTACACACCTGAGTCCCTTCATTCTGGGCTCATTCAAACATGTCTCTTTAGAAATAAGCCCACAGCTGATCCAATGAAATACAAATCCAAGTATCCTACTCATACTGGCAAGATGTCTTTTGGGGTAAAAATATTTTTCAGTGCAAGTAAAATTGGTCTTTATCACAGAAAGTATTTTTTTTGTTCTCTCAACTGTACAGCCAGTACATGTGCAAGTCATGATGTTAGTATATACCTCAGTTTCTTGCAAACAACTTTCAGATGATATAGCTCACTATGGCTGTTTACATTCTGTAATCGTTACCATTATGGTATCATTCTATCATAGGCTTATCATAGGCTTTTCAAAGGCTACATAAAGAAGATTTGGGAGGGGGAAGGTCAAAACAAACAAACAAAAAAGGCAAAATAAGTAAAATCTGTAGATGACCCCATTTGAGTTAGCATTGCTTATCTTCGGATGAGCTCTGTCACTGTCGAGAAAGTGCAACTTTTCTACTTCCCTTTTCACTGTTGTAGGCTCTGTCTTTCACCCAATATATATCACTTTGGAGGACTTCCACAATGTCCATCTTGCCAGAATGTCAAAGGAAACAATGAAAGGTGAGCGGTGAGTCAACATATTCCAAAGTGACTCACCTGCTGCATAATGCAGCAAAATGCTGCACTGATTGCGCTCAGCTTCCCATATTGTGTGGATGTCAGAAAAGATAATGAGCAAACCTGTCAGGGAAAATCACTGTGCTCATCCTAGAGATGGGAGAGTTATTTGTTTGCTTGAATGGGTAGATTTTTTTTTTCTCGCAACAATGCCATTCACCTCTTAGGGAGCTTGCTGGTAAATTGAGAAAGGTGTTGGCTTTGTTTAAGATAACTGAGAATTTAGAAATCCCTTTAAATTTATGGAATAAGATAATCAAGCAACATTTTTAGTGGGCTGTTGCTATTTTCAAAAATTTCTAACATATTTCCAGAAATTAGTAATTACCAGAGGGTTTTTAGGTGCAGAAGAGAAGTAGTGTTGACTGCATATTTTTTTGCAAATACTGTTGGGGAGAAAAGAATCCTCCGTATTTCCTGAACCACTTGTGAGGCACAAGCAGAAAGCTGCTGTAACACATAAAAATATATTGAGGCTGTGCAGCACTCAAAATTCAAACTGATGTTGTTTTAGCTTCCGTAATAAAACCATGATACATCAGCAGCACTGGTATTTGCAATTCCTAAAGCTGTTCCCATACTGTTTGTTTAATCTTTCATAATCACATACTGGGCATCTGCAGACAATTTACCTGTGATTAGTAATAGACAGTAAGCAGAGGGTTTTCTGCACTAAAATGTAATGTTCAGTATTTGTAACTGAAATAAAGTTAAATCAGGGACCAAAACAAAAGGATGAATCTTCATCCCTTTCATGCAAAGCTGGTGCAAAGTGTTTCTTCATTTAGAATGTAACATCAAAAGGCTGATAAACATGTACTGGCCTCTTTCCTCAAGGAGGTCAGCATCCCACTAGGTACTGCAATCTCTTGCCAGAATTGAAGTTAATGAACTTAATGAACTAGAGGGTGTTCACTTACCTTGTCTTGTATCTGGACCTGAAGAGAAAAGCACTACTTAAAACAAGAAGCTTTGATAACACAATGGTAACCATTGTGTTGTAATATAGTATTGGTCTAAAGGGCTTCCCCTTGCAAGGCACAAGTAGGAGTACCACAGAAAAAACCTTGGAGATTGATCTTTAGAACACTCTTTCTCTTCCAGACAAGGAAAATGTTGGTTTAGAGCTCTTAGTCTCTGATCTGCCTTCTCAGCAAGAAGTTGTAATGTCTTTTTCTTCTCTCAGTGATTTGTTTGCAAACAGAACAAGCCTTGGTGCTGGCCAGGTCTCAGAGTACAGGACTTTCCCAGCACAGGAGCTATTCTGCAGGAACTATGGTCCCTATCATGATTTTTTTGACAGGCAGGGGTGGCTTCTGAAGCTTTTTTGGTTTGCCAAAGGCGATTTTTTTAATTATCAGCTGTATGAACTTGTATAAACCCTGCCATTGTACCTCTTGGATTAAATACAAATGCAAACCACCTGCTGTTTTGCAGCCTGAAGTGTGAAGATTGCTCTGGATTTTGTCATCCAGTGTTCAAAGCCAGAGAAGGTGTGACTGTGACTTCTGAAGGACTCACAGCCAGACGTGGTGACAGTGGCACCCTCTGAGTCATTCTCTATTTGAAAGAAGCTGTGTTGCAGCTTATTTTGGAAAGATGTGGAGATGTTTGTCCCCAGAGAGTGTGATTCAGGCCTGTCAAATGGAACAGTTCTTTTCCATGTGTAAATTTATCTAATATTGAGTCTCCTCCACTTGTCATCTCTGTTTTCTTAGAGCATAGAGCTGTAGTCCATCAGCTGAATGTCTACTAAGAAACAATGTGGGTTTCGATCCTTATTATTTGCCTGAGGTTGAATAAGTCAAGCAAGACACCTTTAATTACTGGTTAAAATACAGGACCTCAACGCTGCTTGCTGATAAAAACCAGATGCAGTTTCATCTGGAGCTCTTCAGGTATTACCAGGTCTCAAGCAAGGGTATCACTACTCAGTTTGAAAGTCCTAAAAATCTTTCTTTTCTATATGGTCACAGGTAGGGTAATGCCCACATTTTAGGACTGGCAACCCAGTGGGCAACAGTGCCGTAGTATAAAGATCACAGGTCTGCAGATTATGACATACACAGGCAGTTTATCTCTGAAACTGTGCATGTCAAAGCAGTTGTTATTCAGTGAGACAAGTCATGTTTTGCTTTTATCTATTAGTATCCCGAGAAAACTATCTGATAACAGAACTAAATTCAGAAGAGTCCACGGCTGTGCTATTCTTAGTATTCCCTTTTTACAGAACACCATTAGAAAATAAGGAAGAAAGTAAAATAAAAATAGGTAGAAGGTATTTTACAAGCAAATACTCTTCCCAGAGCCTGTGAATTAATCAGTAAAAGGATGATTTTGTTCCAAGCATTGATAACTTGTCATTATAATTCTACGAGCATTTCAACAGCCTTTTGCCAGTTATATCTCTGAGAGTCTTGTGACTTGTTCATTGGAAAAACTACCACGTGTGTGGCTGTTCTGCTTTTGCAAGATAACGAGGCATCAAAAGATGCCAGGCAGCATGCCAGATAACGAAGCCATTAGAGCAAGATGACTACAGCACTTCTGCCTAAACGCCTCTGCTTGTTCCAAAATCATCAAATGATCACAGCGGTGAGCAGATCTGCCTACTGTGAGGGATACCTCTGCCGAAAGTGTGATCTTGAACTGTGTTGAGATGTGTGACCCTGGAGTTACAGGGAGCCATTAACCAACTCTAGTGGTGAAAGAAGGATATTAAAAATTTTTGAGTTGGGCTCAAGTAGTCTTATATGGGTAAAGAAAAGGATTTCATATTATTAATGGTATGACTAAAACCAGAAGATTATTAAAAGGTATTTTCTGTGACTTCAGTAGTACATTAGAATTTGCTTATTTTTCTTCATATTTTGCTAGATTTAGAATAAATGCAGATGCCTCAACCACCTGCCAGCAGAGCATTAACTGCTGGCCACTGTGATCAGGTCTCCTTATTCTGAAAATGTTTTCTTTCTTTCTTATTCTCTCCACCTTTGGTGTATGAACAATATATGCCAAAATTCAGCATCAGAAATAATTAATTACATCTATTAGCACACAGCATAATATAGTTAATTTATATTTTTTCTCTTGGGGAATTTTCAAAGGGTATTCCAAATCCAGCTTTTTTAGATCACTTCTTTAAAGACCAGGTAAGCCTAAAAAACTGATATGGGAGAAGGAGACCTGGGGATGCATGTAACAACTTGCTTGCATGAGTGACGAGGCTGAGAAAGAAAGCCTATTGTCAACTCCATTGAGACAAAAATAGTTAAAACCCTCACAGCAATCCCCCACTGAGACATTAAAGCTCAAAGGAAAGAAATAGGACTCCATTTTCAGTGCAGTAAACTGTACCAGATCTTAAAGATCTCCTTGTCTTTAATTCTTCCTTCTTTGCATTATGTTGCTTCAGTCCTTCTTTGTGTTGCACAGCTGCACAGAAGTACTGTACATCTATAAAAAATGAATTTATTAAGTCAGTGGTTTCATCTTACTTATCTCTGCAAAATGTGTGTACAGCTGTCTCTGTACACAGTAATATATTCATAGAGTACAAGGATAAAGTTACACTTGAGAGAAAAAATTGATTTCAAGTTCAGTAGCTGGTGCTGGCACCTGGCCTCCTGCCTGAGAGGGTTTGTTGCCGTACTTGCAGGGCGTCAGTGTAGGTGATGTTACTGACACTGAGTTGGACTACTCTGATTATCTCAGTGTGAAAATTTTAAATTGGTATAACCGAGAAACATAATGCAATAGATGATGGCTTTTGCATTTATTTTAAAGCTTTAATTTTGGGTTTATGAGCTTTTCACAGAGTCGACTGGTTTTTTAAGATCAATTTTCTGGATCTGCAGTTTTAAACTCTGCTTTAAATTCCACTATTGGGTGAAATGAATTGCATGGTCCCTGCTTAGCCCAAGCAAAACAAATCTATTGGTCCACTTAATGAGTGGGTAGATATTGCCTTCAAGGCAGACGATAGCATCCAGCATCCCACTGAAGTAGTCATCACTTTTTTTTTTTTTTATGGAGAGAATGTGCTGTGGCCACAGCCATCCCTTAACTTTCACAAAACATAGTTTATAATGGCTGAGAGAGCTGGGGTTGTTTAGCCTGTAGGAGAGGAGGCTGAGAGGAGACCTCATTGCTCTCTATAACTACCTGAGGGGAGGTTGTAGAGAGGAAGGTGATGGCCTCTTCTCCCAGGTGACAGGGCATAGGACAAGAGGAAATGGCCTCAAGCTCCACCAGGGGAGATTTAGGCTGGACATTAGGAAAAAAAATTCACAGAAAGGGTCATTGGGCACTGGAACAGGCTGCCCAGGGAGGTGGTTGATTCACCTTCCCTGGAGGTGTTTAAGGCACGGGTGGACAATGTGCTAAGGGGCATGGTTTATTGTTTGATAGGAATGGTTGGGCTTGATTATCCGATTATCCAGGTCTCTTTCAAATGGTTATTCTATGATTCTATAAGGCATGTAAGCCTTCATGCGCCTTTTTGGGTGTCATGGAGGAAGAGCGGCCTTTCTGAGAGCTGTTGCCTGCCCTTGGGGAGCACAGAGTAGGACGCCCTTCCTATACTCTGGGAAGCCTCGTAGTCCTGAGGACTCACCTTCCAGCCTCAGTGCCAGGCAGGTTCATCTTCTACCTGCTTCTGCCAGTAAAGGGTGTACAATCTCCCCCAGAGAAGCGGAGTGTAACTACATTGCTCGTGTATGTAAGGAAGAAGCGATTTCTAATTGTGAAATACCCATGAAAATCACATCCTCCTGTTGCTAAGTGGTGTCCCATAACACTGTTAAGCTAATGTGCAAAGGAAGGAGACATATTCACTAACACAGTTTGACTATTTTTGTGATATTACTTTAATGCCAGTACTTGCTGTGCTTTCTAAATTTTGATCTAATTTCTGAGAGCTTTAAAGAAAATGTGTGGGTGGCTGATCAGCATGATTTTTTTTGTTTTGTTTGCTTTATATGAAATGATGCTGTCATTTTCCAGATAAAAAGGAGTAATCCTGCATGTTTCTACTTTGTTGGATATTAAAAACAAACAAACAAGCAAACAAACACACAGATGTGTAAGTCTCCATAGTTAAGTATATAGGGTGCTTAGCATGTTCCTACTTACTGTGGTTTATTTAAAACCATCCCATACTCATGCTAACAAAAATTTATTAAAATCTTAGTTTCTTCATTGATTTGCTCATAAAATAAGCTAAGGGTTCAGACTAGCTTTTAGTACACAGGGTGCTGTATTACAAAACATAAATACCAGGAAATTCCAAGTTCCCCAAAGAGACTGATGATACAGGCTTTCATGCAATCATGTGCTATATACTTCAGTACATATATATATATATATATATATATGTATGTATAAGCAGTACTACATACTTCAAGTTCAGCCTATAAGTTATCCATCCTCTTACTTAGCAGTATGAAGTATCTCAGCGGTCACTGAATCTTGCTTAACTTTCTTTTCCATTTTCCCTAATATCAGCCTCTAATTAGTTAAGGCACTATTCAGAATATTTTTTCCTCTCTGAACTTTAAAAGAAAATACTTTCATGCCCTGAGGAACTCCTGATTTATGGACAAAAGGTTGGAGTTGGAAGTACTGCTGATAGAGCGATGATTCTCAGAACCAGTTCTTATCACAGACATGGCAAATATTATTTGTCACCAGAGAAATACAGATTCTTCTCATATGACCCTCAACTCTGCTATTTCTAATCAGTATGATAGTGGCTCTATAGTATATAGCTAAGGAAGTAAACTGCACAGCCAGGCCCAGGACGGGAAGCTCACCTCATACCTATATGAACTTGATGACCCTTGTGGGTCCCTTCCAACTCAGGATGTTCTATGACTCTATGGTATTTTGGGTAGGAGTTGTCTCTGTATCCTTTAAGGGCTCCAGCCAAGCAACTTAGATAAAGCAGAGAGATTTGAAAAATGAGCATTGAGAAACCAGACTGACAGAGAAAAATACCACAGCCTTTGCCGTGTCTGCCAAGCTGTTGTACTTGCGTTACAGGAAAGTGATGACAAATATTTTTGATGTTTGATGTCAAATTAATTTAAAAGACCTTGCAGCTTAACGTCAGCTTGAATCACTGTCCCTGGCACTAGTGCCATATTTGACAGCAAATCGGAATCACCACGATAGTGTAGCTTCTGAACTAACAATTCTGTTTTGCTGCCTGCAGTGAAATAGTCAAAGAGACAGAGATGTCAGCTTTAACATAAATTCAGTCCCTCCATAAGAAAGAGGACTCTGAATGTAATTGATGGTACTTGTATAATTACATTTTCTATCCCATTTTTAGGCAATCAATACTGTGGGTACACCCACCACAGAAACTCCGTGACTGTAGCTCCTAGAATTTGCAGGGGTTTAGAATATTAGAAATCCATACCAGCAAGTACTGCATGATGGAATCTAATAAAAGAGCAATGCCTAATACCGTATTCTCTACCACTGCTGTGTTTTTTTACTCTTCAACACAGAACAGAAGCTAAAAGTAGATATAAAGAACTAGTAATTTTCTCATTACTATGTCATCTTTTTAATTGCAATGTATGTAACAATCTATGAATACCACTAAGCACTGGTTGAGAATACAGAAAACTAAATTATCAGTAAAAATGTGACTTTTCAGTTGCATGTATTTGACAGTAGCTCAGCTTGCTAACTGTTGCAATTGGAAAAGTTTTTCCTCCAAAATGCGTGTTAGGATGGTAAGTGCTCTTCTTGGGATCTACCAGTAAATGCTACCATGATGTCTGCAGAAAATAGGCTCTGGATCCACTCACAACATAACAAAGAAGACAAAAGTGAATTTCATTATCTCCTACCTTGCTTTCATTTCTTTGTAAGTATCTTTGCTTGTGAAGAATACATTGGAAACATATTAATTTTAAAAAATTTCAAGCAACTTATCAATTAGTCATATGATAACTGTACTGATTCTGACTGGTTCCAACATCTAATTTCCTGACCATGCTGCTTGTTCAGGTCTGTGTGAAAGCAGGAAGGATTTTGCAAAAACAGCTGCACATTAATGACGAGTGTGTGTGTGTTTATTACCTAGCCTCCCATTTTAGGCTATGAGAAAGAGAGCAAGAAATGGTTTTGTGGAATGGAAGAGGATTTCTGCCACTTTGTCTAAACGCCTGTGTATTTCTAGTGATATGTTGCTTGGTAGATCTCCAAACAGAGCTTTCCAGAACCTGAAATTTTGATTTTGTTCTACCCATTAAGGCTGGATGCCAAATAACATTGTCTTCCAAATTTTGTCTAACCAGGTGTTAGATTTTGAGGTAAAGTCTACCCTTTCTTCTTAATGTGTGCCACAGAGAAGAATCTTTACCAGTAACTCTACTTGATGTCCAAAGTACAGTAGATTACACTAAAAACAAAACCTGCCTGACTCTTTCTACCTCTGTTTATCCATATTCAGAAGAACAGAGAGCAAACCCCTATTACAGAGAGAAGCAAATCAAATGAGCTTTCTGCAAAGATCTCTGAACCAGGCTAGTCCTCACCATAAGCACTGGAGAATTACATTCTGCAGGGGTCACTTTTAACTTCCTGACCATCTTTCCTTGTTGAGTTTCTTCCCTGTTGGGGAGCTCGGTACTACATTTTGTCTAAGATGCTGATTTCATCTGTTAGTCATGACATAGGATCCATCATGCTAGTAACGCAGAATAGCATGTTTGCTACTACTTTAAGCATGTGTGTGCAGCTAACCTTTTTTTTCGGTTCTGATGCTGTGGTTTTTTAACTTTCAGGGAGGCTAAGAAAACTGTTCCTCTTTATCTGAAACAAAACAGTGCTTTGATTGTTCAGACACAAGCAACAAGGCTAGATTCCATGCATTGATTTTCTTTAAGGACTCTGCTCTTTGAACCTCTTCAGCCAAGAAGCATGCTATCCATTTTTTTAAAAACCTTGGATTTTACTTTTAAAGGAGTTCTCGTTACACTTCTTTGCTGGCTGAAATATTTTAATGAATTTTTAGAATTTGAAAAGAATCTTTTTTGGTTAATAGGTGCTAGATGTTTGAACTTTAAAGTAATATTCATTTTTACAGAAGACATGCTTATCGCATTTGGTAGATTGAAAATCTAGTTACAGAAATGGACTGCTCCTGATAGTGTGTGTTTGTGTGTATATATCTATATCTATAAAATATAGAAGCATATAACAAAATCTGTCTAGACTACAGCTAATTTCAGGACACTGTAACTTCATGTTGAAATACTTGCAAATTTCAAGGTAACAGAAACTTTCTTTTTAGTGTAGACCTGGCCCCATTCCAATTTTTTGATTAATGCAGACTCAGAAAGGACACGCTTTTCCTCAGCTTCCTATAAACTAAACCTGTCTATTGACATTATAAGAACGTTTGCTCATATTGTACTACTACTGTGCACAATGTCTTGGTAACACCTCTTATAAAACTTTCCTATAACAGTGCAAATACCAGTAGAGCAAATGTTATTTTTAACCTCATACTGAAAATACTATGAATTATTTGGGCAGTTGTGTGCACAAACAAGAGCTGAATAAGGCACTATTGAGTTTAAAAGCTCTGTGATTCATACTGTTGTTGCTGCTAGATCTTCATCAAGGACACCCGCCAAAAGTGATACTCATATGATGATACAACCTAACGGATTTCCAGCATCTGTGTGTTTAAGTGTTTTCAGGTAGATTTGGTTTGTTTCTTCTTAGAGAAGAATAAATGTAATGGCACAGAGCTTATCTCCTGGTGCCAGAGAGAGTCAAGAGCACCTCAAACCCAAAGCTCAAGACTTGGGACTCCTGCTGGTACTTGTCTGTGTGCTTTATGTTGAACTTGCTCCTGCAACAACATCTTTTCCAAGCCACAATGTGTTAGTCAAGATGAGCCGTGGTGGCTCATCCATGCACCCAGCTGTCACAAACAAGTGAAATTGGCTGCTGATTACTGATCTGCTTGAAGTTGCAGCAGTGCCAATGTTCCTGTCATGCTGGACCAAACACTCAGAAGCACTGAGAGACTTTGCTCCAGGCACATATTTTACCTTGACTAACCATCTGGTTCTTGTTGTGGCCTGGGTTCCACTGTCATGCAACAGGAACCAATAGAGTAGCTCTAAATTCATGTGAATTCATGTTTCTAGTTACTGCATTTGATGCATTTTGCTTTCCTTCAAATTACAAATTTCTGCATTCGTTCTTTGTTCTACTATTGTTTGCAGTCAAAGATGTTCTTCACTGCTTCAAAAATTCACAGTACAAGTTCAAATGGAAAGGACTGTTTGAGTTGGTGAACATGATATTCTGAAGCATGAAGCTGATTTCTATAATGCAGCAACTGGGTTTTGATTCAGTGTGTGTATGGATATACTCCCTAACTGTACAGAGATGCAGGCTGAGATAGGAGTAGATTGTTAATGTGCATGTCCCTGATGAAAGTAAGTTATTGATAAGGAGGAAGCAGAGAAGGCAAATAGCAAAGGGACTCAGTGAAGGTGTAAAAGCAGAACAATCAGGTTTTCTGTTTACTATGCCTGTGCTTTGTTAATGTAAGGGAAGAATTTTGACAAGAATGCGGACTCCTCTCAAAACATCATAACATCCCTGTCTCCAAACTGCAGAGACGTGGATTTGGTGGATGGACCACACATTGGATAAGGAATTGGCTGGATGGTCACACTCCGAGTTGCAGTCAACAGCTCAATGTCCAAATAGAGACCACTGACAAATGATGTTCCTCAGGGGTTGGTATCAGGACCAATGCTGTTTAACATCTTTGTTGGAGACTTGGAGAGTGGGATTGAGTGCACCCTCAGCAAGTTTGCTGTTGACACAATGCTGAATGGTGTGATCAACATACTGGAGGGAAAGGGTGTCATCCAAAGGGACCTTGACAGGCTTTAGTGGTGGGTCCCTACAAACCCCCTGGAGTTCGAAAAGGCCAAGTGCAAGGTCTTGCATATGACTGGGGGAATCCCAAGCATAAATACAGGCTAGGCAGAGAATGGATTGACAGCAGCCCTGAGGGGAAGGACTGGGTGATGTTGATGGATGAGAAGCTCAACACAAGTCAGCAGTGTGTTCTTGCATCCCAGAAAGCCACCCATAGCCCAGGCTGCATCACAAGAAGTGTGACCAGCAGGTCGAGGGAGGCGATCCCCTTTACTCTGCTCTCATAAAACGCCACCCAGAGTACTGCATCCAACATACGAAGGACATGAACTTTTTTGACCAGATCCAGAGGAGGGCCAAAAAGATGACTGGGGTGTTGGAGCACTTCTGAAGACAGACTGAGAGAGCTGGTGTTCAGACTGGAGTAGTGAAGGCTGCAGGAAGACGTTATAGCTGCCTTTCTATACCTAAAGGAGGCCTACAGGAAAGCTGGAGAAGGATTTTTTGCAGGGGCATGTAGTAATAGGACAAAGGATAATGGCTTTAAACTGAAAGAGGGTAGATTTAGATTTGATATACGGAAAAAATAATCTACGTTATGAGGGTGGTGAGACACTGGAAAATGTTGCCCAGAGAAGTTGTGGATGCCCCATCCCGGGTAGTGTTCAAGGCCAGGCTGGATGGGACTTTGAGTAACCTGATCTAGTGGAAGGTATCCGTGCCTGTGGCAGAATGGTTGGAACTAGATGATCTTTAAAATCCCAACTCAAACCATTCTATGATTATATGATATTTCATCTGTGTGACTTGCAGTTTGTACTTCATTTTGTCTCTATACCAATCTGCTTGCTGTGATGATATGAGGGTTTAATCTTCTCTGTGAAAAAGAGTAATTTTTGTTCCAAGGTGTTCTTTCAGCATCATTCTTATTTCTTCTGTGATTCTTAAACAAGTCGGAAGTCCTTACACATATGCTTCTTGTTCTAGAAACTCTGAGCACTATTTGTGTTTTGGTGACATCTTCTGGATAAGGTTGCCACTGGAACAAATAATTAATGCACCCCATCTTCTAGCCTCCTTTGTGCTTTTTTCTGATCCATTTTGGAAAAAAAAAAGATGTACATGTATCTGGTTGTTGTAGTAATTAGAATCCAATTTGAAATTTAGTAATTGGTTTGATACTTAAAAGTGAAAAATGAAAAATGGATCTGATTAAAAACACAAACAGGAACTTCTTGTATGTTGTTTCATACACAGATGCAATGGGATCTTTCATCTTGAACTTGGATAAAAGATTTCTTTAATTGCAGTCAGGTATTTCTCTATTTTAACTCTTATGACAGGTCTGTACTGTTTCCCGTTGGCTAGGGTAACCAGAGAAAAAGTAAGGCTTTTCTTGGCCAGAGCAAAGACACCCATAGCCAAGTTTCCTGCCTTCAGCAGCAGATGCATAGAGGAGACAATAAGGGCAAGGTAAGCTGGGAACAATAATTCCCAGAATACATTTTTAGCCACAGGTGGAAATGCCATGGGGGAACTTTGAGCCAGACATGATGACTTTTAGATAATATATTCTGATGGATTTTCCTTTGATCAAGTTTTCCAAGCGCTCTTATAAGTCCAAAGAATCTTTTTAGCATCCATAATGTTATTCAACAAGGAGTTTATCATCTTATCTCCTTGCTGTGTTGGGATCAACCTTTTCACTTTTTTTAATTTCTGAACCAGACACTCAATAGTGATACTTGATGCCCCATTTACTTAGTGACACTTGATGCCCCATTTACTTGTATCAGAAAGGATGGTAAATATCTGTACTTCCCTCTTCTATGACATCTGCAATTTTATAGACAGTGCAGTCTTGTGGGTGTTTGGGATATTTTCTTGTTAGATTGAAAGTCTTAGTGACTTCAGTTATCCTTGCCTGAAAGCTGCTCTATATATCTGACTGTCCTTCTAAGAACTTATTCATTTTTCTTTTACTGCCTTTGAAACCAGGGAACTTCTTTCAGCCTTTTGGCTACAGACATATCCAGGGTCTCAGACATATGTTTGGGGTTGTATCTTGTTCCAAGTGACTTCTCCTCCTCATAGTCTCCAATGTCTCCAATATCTCCAATGTCTCTGATGTACCCCTCTTTGAGAAGGTGCAGTGACACCACCTCAGTGAGTGTACCAGACAGGTGCTGCACAATTTCAAGAGGAACTAAGCACTGACCTCAAACTTCTCTCCTTTATGGAAAAGCTCTCAATTTTATGAGAGGCAACACTGGACCAAATTCAAAGCACTTTTTGATTACCTCTAGTCCAAATGTTGGTCCTATCATTTCTCCATCCCTAAATATGATTTGGAAGCTTATTCATCCAAATTTTGTTGGAGCAGTGTCTACTCTTCTACTACCACCTCTCTAGCATTTCCATCTGCCCATTGCGTTTTATTTCCCAGACACCACATTTTGCAATGGGAGCCTTCTGGTGCAGTTGTGCCTCCAAAACACCTCACTACTGACAACCCAGCACTTGGAGAGGAAGCACCCAAGCTGCTGTTGATCAACATTCAGCAAGAATCATAGAATCACCAGGTTGGAAGAAACCCACCGGATCATCAAGTCCAACCATTCCCACCAATCTCTAAACCATGCCCCTCAGTACCTCATCCACACATGCCTTAAACACCTCCAGGGAAGGCGAGTCAACCACCTCCCTGGGCAGCCTGTTACAATAGCATCCAGGAAAGAAAAACTTCTCTGTTGTCACTCACAAGCAACTTATGAGAAAGTTTAGTTCAGGCTCAACATAAGAAAAAAATTCTTCACTGAAAGGATCATTAGGCAATGGAACAGTCTGCCCAGGGAGGTGGTTGACTCACCTTCCCTGAAGGTGTTTAAGGTGAGGGTGGATGAGGTACTGAGGGGCGTGGTTTAGAGATTGGTGGGAATGGTTGGACTCAATGATCCAGTGGGTCTCTTCCAACCTGGTGATTCTATGATTCTATGAATCCACAGTATATTAAGCTGCTCTGCAATGCGTGCTTCAGCTTCACAGATAAGGCAAGGTGGGTCACTCTTAAGCATTTACCTATCTTGCACTGCAGGTGAGACTGAGTGTGTGTAATGAAATATGGACCAGACTGTAAATCCATGATGCAGTCAGAAGGAGGGAAACATAACCATCACACAAGAAAAACAATTAATTTTTATTCTGCTAAAACCAAACTTACAATAATGCCTGCCAGAAAAGGTTAGAGTGGGCAGTGGTTTGACAGGGCTGTAAAGGTAGGAGTTTTATCACACTTTTAAAGTTTTAGCACTGTTCTCACTTGTTATTGAAATAGAATCTGTTTGCAGGCAAGGTTGGGAATACAGAGAAATAGCCATCAAGCCCTAATATTTTCCTCACCTTGATAATGACTCATTTACAATGCAAAGAATTTGATGTTTGTAGTCCAGGTCATGCTGAACGGTTGTCTAGATAAAGTCAAAACTGTATTTCTTTTTCACCTATGCCACTGATGAACACCACTGAGGTGGTGAGGGCCACCGGAGACTGGACAAAGCTTGACATGAAGGCAGAAGACATTCGAGTCACAAGAACCTCTACACGTTTTATACTACCTAGAATGTTGCTGAACATCTGTCTAAAGCATCAGGTGCTGTGTCACGAATTCATCAGCTGGTGCAGCATTGAAAAGATAAATTAGTATGCTTCTTCAAGAAGCAGTTGTTACAGGTATTGCACAGCTGCTGCAGCTCATGGGACACGTGGTCCAACCATCTTTTCCCTGCTACAATGAAATTTGGCAGCTTCTGTCCACTCTCAGGGAGACAGAAGTAAGGTACCTAAAGACTGCTCCGTTAAAAGACCTGTAACTTGATAAGCTTCTGGTTGAAGAATTTAATGATTTTCTTTCAAGAAGATGGATGGCCGCTCTCCAGGTAGCTCAGCATCACTTTCTTTATGGGTTGTATGCTCTTGCCAAGCTTGCGCTTTTCAGAAGCCTGGTAGTGACATTTCAAATTTAATCATCATTTAAAATCCCAGCAGGAACCAAATTTCAAATCTAATCTAAACCATGCAAAATAAATAGACTTACACTACAGGTGAATTTGCCCTGATCTATATCCTGACTTTCAAATGTCAAAAAAGTCCCAGAAGCTATGAAGTGAAACTTGAAGAATACACCATTCTTCTGCTGTGAGATATGAATATCTTACTAATCAGAGAACAGCAGCTGTCCTGTTTCTCTTTGAACATAGGTGTTGTTAAATGGAAAGTCTGCAGCAGCTTTTCCATTGGTCTTGTTCAGTACTTTCTTAGCACTGCAACAATTCCATCCACAAGTTTCCCATGGTTGCTGGAGGCTGGAATTCCTGTTACCCGTTTGCTCCATCCCTGTCTTCACAGTGTCTGTGGGGCATTAGGTTAAGTAGATAACCCACTTGTAGGACACATTTGCAATGTTTTCTAACATTTTAATGATTTATTGAAATCAATAGTCTATTATTGAACAACATATTTCCTAGCATTTTTTTCAGCTGGGAATTGCTGCATGACCTAACATTTGGGTTTTTCCTCATTTTTTTTTTAATTCCATCTTCAGTTTCAAAGTTGTTTTCATGGGCACCAGGCAACGTTCTAAATCTCAGCACAGGTCATGTCTTGTCATCTTTCCAACGCCGTAGGAGAGCAAATTATTTCCCATTGGGGCACTACTCTTCATGGAATGTCCTGAATGACAGTCAATGCAAGTATTCTTTTCAGCTAGGCAGGGGAGATGGTTTTGTGGTGGTTAACACACTATGTGCGCACTAAGCGACAGCTAAGGAATTCAGTCTTTGTTTCCTGCATATGGTGAATATTCATATTGTCATCCCATTTGTTTACTGTCTTGTCTGTTTGTTTATTAAATCTTCATCTTGGGAGCTGTCTTGGTTAGGTTTGTACAGTAACTTTCGAGGGAGCTGCAGTCTTATCTGGGAACTCCAAGACCACACTGACCTAGAGACTTTGTTGTCAGCTTTTCTATCAGCGTGCTTCAATACTTTATAAGGTAAGATGCAAAGAAATTTCATTGAAAAAAACTCAAAAGAATGTTAGGTGTTAGCCTTAAAACAAGATAAAGGCTATTAGATAGAATCATAGAGATAATACAGAATGATCCGACACCCAAATGAACTATGACTTTTGGATAGGTACTCAAATATAGTAATAACTTTTGCAATGAATCTCTGGATAAAGTCACAAGTCGTTGGTTTGGGGTTTTTTAATTAAACATTACTGTGCATACATAATTATCACTATATTTGTGTTCATATACATGTTTTTACATTACATATTTATAGATAATATTTTACACTTGTAAATTTATTACATATGCCATATTTTTTAATACTTATTTGCAGTGAACTCTTTGAAATGGTAATATTTAGTGACTGAGACACTTCAACATTTAGGTATTTTGAGTTTAAAAACCAAAATAATTTGCTATTTCTGGTCCTGTTTTGACTGGGAAGTTAATTTAAAATTAGTCCAACGTATCAAGCCTCTGACATCCCAAATATTGTTTCAGCTCTGGTGGGTGCTTTTTCTGAGGCTCTTACAAATGTTCAAGGTCTTAAAGATGTTGTTACAATTGTGCCCTATGTTGAAGTCCATTAAACAATCAATGTATGTTATTCTGAAAGGTGTACAATTTAAACTAAGTACATCAGAGAAGTCCTGATGTTAGTAGCAATTAATTTCTCATGTTTTGATGTGGCGATTTTATCATTCATTAGACTAAGTGCTGTTAGATTTTGAAGTCTCCAGAGACCTGTGCTTTGTGTCAAAAAAATTGTTCCATTAGAAAGACATTGTTGCTTGATTGAAAGAGGAACTCATTAGTTTAGCCAAGATGTTTTGCTGAGATCTGCATTTCAATTACACTGAGGCAAGTAGATTTAAAATTAATGTATTTTGTATGGCTTTTTTTCACCATGGATGTGAGGCCTGGGGGGACTGGACTTAGACCTGTCAAGATACGCTTACCAGTTCAAAATCTCTCTTCACTGATTTGAAAATGCAGATGCTGCTCAGGTTATGCATGTTATCTATGGGAAATGTAAGAGTTCCTGGAAGATACGAGGTGTGAAGGAGAGCCTCATGTCAGGGCATAATTCTCTCTACTGGCCATAGATGAAAGGAGTGTCAGGAACCAACTTAATCTGAAGTCATGATTTCTCAGAAGCCTTCTGCTGACCTCATCCCAGGCATGAAAATAGACCCTAAGAGATGCCTGATTGAAGGCCTCGCCACAGGCACCTCTGTTAATTCTAAACTTTTCAGAGTAGGTCCTTAGCAAGGAAGTGAAGGCTTGGCTCTGGGTATTCTGCTGTTTCCTCCTACTTTGTTACAACTTACAAGCATGCATTAGGGCACTTGCCTGGGACTTGGAAAAACTGGGTTTTAGCTTCTCTGGAGTCAAAGTGGGTTTGGCTTCATCATTTCCCTAGTACACTAGGTGAGTTTATGAACCAGTGATTATAAGGGCTCAGGGAAAGCTGTGAGTGTGGTCCAGAAGACAAGGTTTGCAAGATCCGGAAGGGGGACCACGTTTTGTCCTTCCCTGCCTCCAGGACTATTTAGGTGGTAGCTGAAAACAGAAATGTCCATCATGATCTTGAAGAACAAATTGATTATATTTTATCAGTAACTTCCAGGATGAAGGCTTAGGTACTTAGTGTAAAGTTGTTTGTACTCCTGTTTGCTATCACATTTTTTTTTTCAGCATCTCTTCTAGCAAGAAAAAATCATATATAAATTTCAATGCTATCATAATAACTTCTATGGTTATGTAAGGACTGATCTTTGTAGTGACAGACATCCTTACTACGTGTTAAATACTTCATGAATAAGTAGAATGAAACGGGATGAGTGTCTATCAAGATATAGACACCTCCATTCCTCTGCATTTGAATTATGTCAGGGGAAAGAAAATATTAAACCTTCATGCATCTTCTAAAAGAGAAATTTGGGTCATCCTGCACAAATGTTGAATTCTATTTCTTTTCTGAAAGAGCAGAGCACTGTGCTTCCCCCTGTGGGAGGAACAGCTTTCTGCCCTTCACTACCTTTCTTTGTAAACTGCCTTATCAGGGAGGTTGAAAATTCAGTGAGGTTGTTTGCTACACAAATGCGTATGTGCCGTGCATGCTCCTTACAAGCTACTTCTCTTAGATTTGCCCCACTCCCTCCTAGGGAAAAAAAAAAAAAGGCAGTGTGTTCCCAGAGCTGGTACAATGCCTCCCAGAGAGTAGTGATGGTGTGGTCAAGAGTGATGGGATCATGAGCACTACCCTTCAGCTGAGGACAGCTGGGGCAGGGCAGTGGGAACTGGGGTGGCTGAGGGAGGAGCTGCACAAGTCTAGGTAGGAGTCCCAGCTCTTACTCTTCCCAAGGTCCCCCAAGGCCTGTATGGCTTTGTTTCCAAATATTTGTCTTCAAAAGTCTAATGGAAGAGAGATTGAACCCTCACCTGAACAAGCGGTGACCCTTCTCCATTGCTTTCCTGCACATGCCACTTATGTAGTGCAGGTTTATAAATAGACTGCTGCAGTTTAATATTGATTTTTGTTCAGTAATGCTACATAATAGAGTTCTCTGAACATGCCTGCAAAAAAAGAAGAATCTCCATCTTTTACTGGATGCAGAGGGAGCAATAATGATGAAGGATAAGGATAAGGCTGAGATACTTAATGCCTTCTTTGCCTCAGACTTTAAGAGTAAGTCCAGATGTTTCCTGGATATTCAGGCTCCTGAGCTAGAAGACAGGGAGGGAGAGTAGAACAAACCTTCAATTATCCAAGAGGAAATGAAGGGATGTGCTTGGCCAATTGGACATTCAAAAGTCTGATGGGATCCACCAAAGGGTATTAAGGGAGCTGACGAAGGTCCTCGCCAAACACCTTTCCATAATCTACCAGCTGTCCTGGCTGACTGGGGAGGTTCCACTTGACTGGAGGCTGGTAGATGTTACACCCAGTCTGATCTCAGGGGCAGGGAAGGTCATGGGGCAGGTT
>WAAB01013755.1:0-40981 GCA_013389865.1 Piaya cayana
GGAATGGGGAGCGGTGATGCTGCAATATATGTCTGTGCACAGCAGCAGGAGTTGGTGTTTAAGCGAAAATCAACTATCTTACCATTAGATCGCAGAGCCGTGACCCTGGCTGGGCAAGAAGGGGAAGGCAGAATGCCCCAGTCCCAGCCCTGCCATCTCCTTGCCAGACCACAGGCTCCCCAGTGCCCCAAGCAATGTATTTGGCAAGCGAAGGCTCTGCTGCTGCCAAACCCACAGATTTTTCTCTGTAAAATTGCATTTGGGGACTACCAGATCCCATACGCAGTGTCTGCTTATGGTGCCCCTGTGCTGTTTATTTAGCTGTGCTGAGCTAAGTGTAGGGAATCTTGATGGGTTGGTGTTTGTTTATGCCAGCAGTGAATCTTGATGGTTAACTTTAATGGAAATGACAAGGCAGAAACCTCCAGCATAAGTTAGGGCAACAGAAAGCATAAGTATCAAAAGTGCATTTCAGCTGTTGCGCTTTTTGACCTGGTGCAGCTGTGAGTGGATTAGGAGGGGGATTAGAGCTGCTGGTCGCACAGACTGGGGCTGGGGGCTTTACATACTTCAACACCCACCCGCTGAGTGAATAAATTCAGCACAACTGATGGACGCTTTCTCACCCCTTGGTAATGAAAAGTAAAAGCTTCCTCTGCGCCAGTTAAAAATAGTTCAGGCTGACTGTGCTCCCATTCAGCTCCTGCATCTGTGTTTGCCCAGCCAAGTGCTTTCTCCCAGTGCCTGCACGCCCTAGACTGGGAAGCAGATGGTGTTTCTGGCTGCCATGGTATTAGATATTTGTTCCTCGTCTCTTCCAGTGCAGGTGCCCCTGTCCAGGATGCAGATCTCTTCAGTGTTTAGCTCCTCTCTTTGCCTTGGTCACATCCGATGGTGACTTTACCTGTTGCCACTGTGCCTGCTCGCATCCCATCACAGTGCAGTTTCCATTTCCAAATGTGCTCGGACAAATTGTTCCATGCTGACTCCTGAGCCAAAACCTAAGGCATGTGCCAGCTTTATGGCACAGTGAGCAGCACTCAGAGCATTATTCTCGAAGCATTTTCAAAAAGAGGCTCCTCCTAGGGAACCTGGGGCATCAGCAATGGTGTCAAGTTGTGAAGAACCTAGACAGAGAAGAAAGGGTCTTCTGATGAGGCTTACACCACAGCACAGAGTCAGAGGTCTCACTAGTTGCTGCATACTGACATAATATGCTAGTTCTAATCCATCACAAATGTTTTATGCACTCAGAAGGAAGAGATGGAGGTGCTGAGATCCTCAGAGTAGAAGGCAGATGAGGTGAAGGTCTGGTTCCAGGAGTTAGTAGCTAAAGTCACAGAATGACAGAATCATCCTGCTGCTGGGTTTTGGGCCAGCTGCATGCAGCGATATCTTAAAAAGTGGCTCTGTCGAAAAGCAGCATGCTCTGGTAGGTTTGGGATAAAGGAGTGATGAAATCTCCTGTTTACAGCTACATGCTGTACTCCAAAAGACTTTTTGAATCCCTGTATTTCCTCCTGGCCATGTGCCGTATTCTTCATCTGTTTCTGGGGTGCATGTTTTAAGGGAGAACTATGTACTGGAAGCATGTGCAGTTGCAATGAATAACTGATTTTTGCAGTGCTGGGATGAGGGGTCTGCATGATGTGTGACTATCCTTAGCCTCACATAATGCTGCTCACAGCAAGATGTTCCTTGTGCAGGATGTGCCTGAGTAGACCATGGAGTTGGGGATTCAAAGGTGACTGCTGATATGCTGTCCTCCTGCTCACAGTCTTCTCTCTGCAGTGCTCCTTGCATGCAGGCAGCCTCTTCTGGTCTGTCCCAATGAGTGAAATGAGGACATCCCTCTCCTCTTCATCATGGGTCTGCTACTGTCGCTAGAAGTTAATTCCAACTACGTTTTTAAGCCCCTTGATGTCTGAGTTGAGTGTCAGATACTACTGGAGGGCAACAGTAGCTCCAGCCGTTTCTTAAGGCACTTGCATTTTGGCTTTCACGTTTGCAGAGGCATTATTTAATTGGGCTCCATCATGAGTTTTCTCACAGCCCCTTAGTGATGTTTGCAGACCTCCTGCTTTACTCCAACTTGCTGCCACAGCAGTTTCAGCAAGGTTGCTAAAGCCCCGAGTTCCCACCAGGCTTGGGGTTGGAGCTGGGTTTGTAATGAGTGGCTGCAACTTCTTGCAGAGCAAGGGGCCCCTTCTTGCAGCACGTTTCAGGTATGTGGGTCTCAGGCTTGGCCCAGCCCCAGAACTGATTCTGGTGGAGATAATTACACAGGAATGCTCCTTTTCCCCTTTCAGAGTTACAGTTTTATGGGTTGTTCCTGCCGTCTGCCCCTGGGAGAAATGCAGTATTCGCCTATCCAAGGAAACTTGCAGTCACAGCAGTTTCTTTTAATCAGGTGCTTTTATTAAAGAAAGGAACAATTAAGAAGTAATAAAAACCTAATTGAAATTCTCAAAAACTTCTTGATTTTACCCAAGGCTCTTGTTGACCACCTAAGGGAAGACCCATAGCCGTATCAAAAAGTTTGCATAGTCTGACAGCCTCCTATGTAGACATGCCAGGCTGTCCCATACCAGCTAGCTAGCGTGCAGCCTCTGGGCCACCCCTGCCTTGGAAAACCACTGGAGACATCTCTTTTCCTTTACCCGCTGCTTCCCCCAGTGATCCTGACGTTGCTCAAAAACACTGTGTGCCACCCAGTTACTCTCCAGTGAAGCTGGCAGTGCTGCTTTATATTACTGATGCTTTCAGGGAGCAGCCTTGCGAGCTTCTTTTGCTTGACAGGAGTCCAAGGGGCCAAATTTTTTGGGGGGGAGATAGGGATGAGCATCCAGTGGTGCAGCCAACATCATCCTCCAGGGATGGAGAGGGGGGTATGGGAAAATTCCAAAGACCTGGAGAGCATCCTTGTGTGTCAATGACTCTTTCTCATGACAAATTTTTCTTACGTGTGAGTAATAAATAACACTTTTCTACATGCAGGGGGTTGATTTCTGCTTGCTCATGCTGGGAGGTGGAAATCACCCCTGCAGTTTCCCTCTCACACTGCCTGCTGCTAAGCCTGGGGGTGATGCAGTGGTTTGGGAATGAAATCTCATCCCCCTACAAAGTTTTACCATTTCAGTGCAAATCTAGAGGCTCTAATTTCTCTGCCTGACTTGCTCTTCTGTAGGGTGGTGTGATCACATAAGTAAGACCTCATTGCCTTGTCTGCACATGAGGGATTACAACAAAGTGACTCAAGGTTCAGTGATAATAAGTTCTATAGAAGTGTCAGACAGCACTTGTGGTTGTTTATTCAGGGGGTCTTTAACGCTTGGTTTTGTCCACAGGTTGAGAGGAAAACATGGTCTTTTGGCCTCTTTTTTTTCACATGGGGGAGTTGCAAAATGACCCCATGTGCATCATAACAAGGGAATAATAGCAGTGTGTCAAAGCTGATTGTAAGCAACTGTGAGAGTACTAGCACTGTGATAAAGCCCACGGAAATTAAGGAGTCCAATAACTTCAACGAAGCTCAGTGAGATTGTAGGGGGAGATTACATCTGTTATTAAACCTCTCACCCTGTATCGTCTCTTCTTCTCTCAAGCATCAGAGCTGCAATCACTCTGTTGCTTCAATTGATTTAGATGAATGGACTTGCCTTCTGAGAGACCTCCAGAGGTTTATCTGGGTAATAATAAAGCTTTTATGAGAGTAATCAGTGTCCCAAACAAAAAGCAAGGTAATTAGGGGGTTAGCAGGGCAGTCTGCAAATGCCTGCTTAGCATCTTTGGGCCTGGGTCCTCTTCTCTGGTGGCACTTTGGCTTATGCAACAACCTGATGAGACAATTAAGACACCTGCAAGGCTTTGGAGCAGCTGAAAAGGGAACAAAACAAGAAAAGCAACATAATTGCATAAATGGCCTTGCCATTATTATGCAAAGCAAAAATTAAATTAAATTGCATTCTTCCTCTGTGGGAGTGGAGGAAATAGTTTCAGAGTTATTTATTTTTTAGCAATGGTTGTGTGCATGAACCAGGGGACACTGGGTTGGATCATTCCCTGAACCCATCTACAATTAGCAGCACATTTGCTCAGCAACGGCTCCAGAGTGTCTCTTCCTTGATGACCTCAACCAGGTGAATGGTAGCAGCCCCCATTCAGCAACACTTCACAGGACCATGAAGGCTTAAATCACAGAGAAATAGCAACTTACACAAAAGCTCTTTGGGGTACCAGAAATGGGCTTGCATGATTTTTACTGTGAGGACCTGTTGTGCTCCATCTCCCCAGGCAATGTGCCTCTGGAAAAGAAGGTAAATAGGGTAAGGTCCCGTAATTTTTCTAACCTCCCTCATTTTGAGTCTGGACAGTGATTAAATAGTATCATGCTGAGAAAGTGTGGATGGGTACCTGCTGGAGAGATGCCCTTTACCTCTCTGGAGAGAGTGCAAGCTGCCCTGGGTACAGGGACCAGAGCTCTTCCTGCTGTGGCTGACTTGGACATGGGTGATGCCGAAAGTAACTCTGCTACATGAATCATGCAAAGCCTGGCTACTTAGAAAAAAATAGCTGATAGCTGTGATGGATTTCTGCTGAGATTTCATCCACAGTATCCACCAAGATAAAATGAAAAAGCAATATGTTTTTTTCTTTCAAAACTTAAGCACTTCTGCTCTTGAGGAGTTCCCTCTCTGCTCTGAGTGCTAGGAGAGGAATCACAGGTTTGGAAGATTCCAGTCCTGGAGGCCAGAGCCAGCAGTTTTAGGGTAAGGACTGGTCTGGAAAAGAGCAGGCAGTGGTTACACAGTTTTCTTTAATTCCCATGTACTACCCTTTTGTGTTTGCTTGTGGCATGAGCCACATAAAGGATCCTCCCTTCTCTGGTCCTAAGGCACTAGGGAAATAGAAAATACTCTCAGTTTAAAACACTGCTACATGGCAAAGGCAGGGCAAAAGATGAAAGTAAGGTCCAATATCTAAAGATTTGAAAATCTTGTTTTCTATTCAGTTTTTCACCCTGCCATTTATTAGAAGAGTTGTTGCTATATTAGCCTAATAGCATGATAGAAAACATACATCGCTTCTGTGTTATTTTAATAGTGATTTACAGTACTTTTGTTTTCCTCCCAGAAACCTACCCAGAGTGTACCCCATCCCTGCAATCTGTGTCTAATTTGAATGCATGTAAACAATATTAGATTAAATGGAGAACTGCTGACAAGTGTCTGGGATGAGGGGAGACCACGAGACGGTTAATACATTTGGATAACACCTCTGAAGAGCCTTTTGGCATAGAAATGGCATTGACTCATTTCCAAATCTTCCCACCCAGCATGTGGTAGAGGACTTTTAGAGATCTGGTTGACATCTCCCTATCAGTTTTCTGTCTTCCCACACTCATACAGGCTGCTGAAATACTGACTAGAACATCATGGAGGAGTTCCAAATAGTCTTATCCATGGGACGGTTCCATTGCATATGGTCTTTCTTATATTTATAGCACCCAGAATGTGTTCTGAGCACTTCCTAGGAGGGAAATGGGGAAATGGCTCTATTTTTAGGGTGTCTCTTAGAGGCACCTCATTTCCAAACTGGGAGGCTGGTTGGCTGACTGCCATGTACAATGCAGGAGGGTTGACTTGAGGTAGCATGGAAGCCTTGAATTTATGTCAGTTGTGAACAGTCTGAATTTAGAGTTCAATCAAGCGTTTTTCCCACCCGCTTGAACTCTTATCCCCATTGACAGCCATGATTGGTGGGGAGATACGAAGGTGAGGCCTCCAATTTGTGCCGCCTTCGTACCAATGCAGATGCAGGATGAGGTGAGAGGAGTCCCAGATTGACGTCCCGGCTCCTGATGAAGAAGTCTGGACTAGCTTGCTCCATATCAAGCGAGGCAGGTTAATCCAGTTCACAGCTCACTCTCACTGTGTCTAAGGCACATCCAAGAACATGATATCCTTAAAAATACCCTGTTTCCAGCCTGCCGTGTAAGGAAATGCCTGGACAGGCAAGACTGTGCGTGTGCATGTACATAGTTGCCTCCTCTGAAGGGTGAAACAGCAGTCCTTCCAGGAACTGGCAATGAATGGAGACCCAAATGGCTCCAGGCTGCTTTTAATTAACCAGAGCCGCACTTTAAAGAAGTTCTGCCAAATGTACTAAATCATTCTGCATTTTGTGCCATGAGGCTGTCTGCTGCTGTGCATGAACTTGGAGGCAAGCAGGCATCTGACCCTGGCCCCAGGACACCTTTTCAGCTCTCCATCTGTCTTCTTCAGCTGCCACAGGGGTGGGAAACTGCTGGTGGTTGGTGATTGTGGGCTGAGCTCTGCATATTGAAAGACACAAAGATGGAGTGAAGGGATTCTGTTGTCCCTCCTGTGTTTCAGATCCAAGGGGTGTTGTACCTTTAGGGTTTTCAGCCCTGTTGAAAGACCTGTGGTGGTGGCGCTGAGCACGAGTCCTGCCACAATGTTTGCTTAGCTGGACAAAGACTATTTTGCAAGCCCCCAACCACTGACTCTTAGCCAAGGACTGAAGCAATGTGTTTCCCAGTCATGTTAGAAAGATGCAGCTACCTGGCCAGGACTAGCTCCATAAAGTGCAGGACAGGTGTGGTGGTGCTGCTGTTGTCTCAGGGTAGGTAGGAGAGAAAGTACTTTTGTCAAGCTGGTTACATTCCCTCTGTGTTAGCACGGAAGTGGCTGATGTGGGAGATACCTCCCTCTGGGCAGGGCAATGGAAAGTTTGAAGTGACCCCTGTGAGTGTCCATATGTGAAGGTGGGCTGGGAACTGCAGTCCTGTAACAAGAGTTGGATCTTGTGTCCATACCCTCTGGAGATTACACTGTCATGGCAAAAGCAGCAATCAGAAAACATAAGTAAGTCAAGGCTGACTTCTTGTCTCCTTCTCTGTGAGTGAGCAGTTCAGAGATTCCTCTTCTTTTCTGCCCTGGTCTGCTGTTCATGGCCTTCCCATGATGGGAAAGTGAGTGAGGACATCCCACCACATATAAGCTGGAAAGGGTGAAAGCACTGGCCAGTGAAGGAGGCAGCTGATGGGAGCCTGGGTGATTGCTCAAGCTGGGAACTGAAGTGGTACAGAGCAACACATGGTTGAAGTCCACATTTCTTTCTTTGACAGTGATTCCCATACTCAAGATGCTTCCCTGTGTATCCAAGAACTGGCCTCCAAAGAGGAGGGTTGAGGCAGATGTTCCTGTAAGGTGGGCGTATTATCTTACTAACCCTAAGCAAAACAAAATATGCAGCCCAAAGAAGCAGATTATGGGTATGTTTTTCAAGCCAGTCAGGTTTATTATCCATACTTGTCCCATGATTTTTCAAACATAGAAATTGAAGGTACTGACTTAGCCTGAGAGCTACCGGAGGATGCTCAGATGTGTTTCCTGGCACCCCACTCACAGTAACTGACTGGGACTATTTCAGCACTTTTGGTGGCATTTGAAACAGGAGGGAGAATCAAACATCTGAACTAGGTGCACCTGGAATGAATGAGGGCCCTACATTTTGTGATGTTCAGCCCAATTATGGAAGCCATCCAACCCGTTCTATAAATCTGTGAGTCTGTGGATGTGTTAGGTGTTTCTTGTTTGTAAATCCATGCTTTGTGTTGTTCAGGAGTTGGGAAGAATGATTCATGTGGACCAAGAGTCCTGGGCCAGGACCTGTCCTTGAAGCACACATTGCTCCTACAGGCACTGTGGGCAGAGGCGGTGTTTGATTTAGTTGCTGGCCTCAGTCAACCTTGAATCCAGAGGAAAGTATTTTCTTTCCACTTCTATCTCTTTCCTGACTCACCTGTGAGATACGTACAGAAAAATAATGAAGGAAAACATTTATTAAAATCAATAGCCACCAAAATCCATCTGGCAGCTGGGAGACACAACACCTGTAATGCTGCCTGTAACTGGATCAGCCATTGCGGCTTGAAGGGAGATGAGATCTTTCAATTTGGGACATATTTTCTCCCAGCCCATGCATTTTGATGTTTATTTTTGCAAATAGCAAGCCAAGTTGGCTACAAGGAAGCGGTAGTTCAAATCCCTGATGGAAACTGCAGATGGAGCCTTTTAAAGCCTGTCCTACCTCCGCTGGCCAAGCACCTTTCCAGATTCCCCCGGAGAAGCATCCTTGCCCTGTTGTGCTCAGCCAAGAGCAGCCACACAATGCCAGGCTTGGCTTCACCACTGGTCCTGGAAGCACGCAGCCCCTTACAGCAGCTAATGCGAAGTGACAAACCAGAGTGGCTGGTTTCAGGGACTGGGAGTATGAGATTTCAGTGTGACCAATTGCAGCTGGTTGCTGCTCAAATCATTGCAGGTGCTTCTGGCAGCTAACACAGTGAAAAGTCCTTTTGCTGCCCCAATTTGTGGTTTGGTTTTGGTTTTTTTTGTAAGAACACTGTTACAAGTGTTAGTCCAGTTATCTGTAAAATGAATGACAGTAGGGAAAAATATACCAAAGGAGAAGCAAGTTTCCATGACACTGTATAATGTGAAGGGGAAATAATGTGGGTAGAAGTCCAGGTCTGAATTTCTGCTTAACATACGTAAGAGCAAGCAAGCAAGGAAGCAAAAAAAAAATATTTCCTGTGAGATCTGAAAGCACTTAATGGACTTGTACTGTAGTATTTTTGCATTTCCTAGATCAGTGGGAAACCAGAAGAAATACTGTGAGGGGTAATGTCAGTGCAATCTTCTGTATTGAGAGATGATGTGGGACAAAGATGCAAGCTAGTACTTACACACAGTCACCCTCAAACTGACTCATCTTCACCACCATGCAGGGGTAGCAGGAGAACTATTCCCATTCTGTAGATGGTAAAAGAGCAGCAGATGTGTCTCTGTATCCAGGTCAAATGGAGACAGTTCTCTTTGACCCAGGATTTATCTCCACTGGGATTAGAAACAACGGTCCAAAGACTTTCTCTGTAAACTTATTTGCCCTTCCCCTTCCCTCTCTGTGTCTTCCAGCCTTCTTGCACAGGCAGTGCCATACTTTGAGTAAGGAAATATGTTCAGATGGATGGCATGAGCAACAGGGCCTTGGTTAGTTGTTCAAACAAAAGCATATCAGTGATATGAAGCCTGGCTTTCTTCTTCAGGTGGACAGTGACATGTGTTCTCTTCATTGCATCAAAATGCAATGAGTTTATTGCTTCCATTTGTCTTCACTGTAAACCTGTTTCAGGCCACGTTCATTTGTTTGGCTTACTTGTTGTCTTCCCAGAGCCTTTCAAGTTCCGAACACAATTATGTTCTGGATGTTTTTGATTATAATTTTTATTGTGGAAAAAATTCAGCTGCATAACAGGGTGGTAGCTGGGGAGAGAAAGGAAGGAAAGTCAAAATGGAGGAACCAACTTTGCAGACATTGGCTAAGGACACAAATAGAAATTCAGATGCAGTAAGTCCCAGTTTTCATTACATGCGTAAAGACGTCCTTTTTCAGAGCCCTTTAAGCGTTAACATAGCAGCCACATCTGCTCAAAATCCTCTGTTTCATTGCAGAGCAGGAAAGCTATTTTCCACCTTAAAAACATCATTGTGGGGTGTGGAAGAGGAGAGATAATGAGGATGAGACTTAGCCGCAACAGGCTTGGGGTATCACTGCCAGATGCCAGTCATCCTTTAAAAGAACTATAAGGCCTCCAGAAACTTTACTAACCAGTAAAAAGGATATAAGGGGTTTATTTTGTGCCTACTCAAATGTAGCAAGCTGAACAAGAGTAATTAGTCCTTGTGGGATTGCTAGTAAGAGTCCAGGCAGAGTGGTTTGTTTTCAGGTTTTAGTCACGGTCCACAAAAGACACCTTAAAGTGAGAATCTCCATGTGTATGGTTTTTAATGTGGGAGGAAACAGGCTGCTTATTCTTGGTCTGTAAGTACCCCTATTGAGGAGGTACCAGTAAGCAGAGACAAAAAAAAAAAAAGCAGATGTAAATGAGAGAAAATTTTAAAACTTCCATTGAAATAGGAAATAATCCACAAAAAATGTTTAGCCGTTGGTGATGTGGTGAAATCTCCATCGTATACAAGCCTTGGGTCAAGCTACGGGATTGTGATGGGTGTCAGTGGGTGTCAGTCAGAAGAGAAGATTATCCTTTTGCTTCCTACCTCTGGAGGAGGTTCCAATGTGTGGGTCAAGATACAGGTGTGACAATATAGGGTTGCAGAGCACTGTCGTTTCTCAAACTGGATGACTTTGGTGACAGTAGAGACTTGCTCCACTGGGAGAAGGTTTAGATCCCTGACACTGTGGCTGAGCAACTCCAGGAGGTTCCAAGTAGCATCCACAGCCCATCTCCAACAACTGGATTCAAAACGTAACCTGGAGATGAATTTTTCTGAAAATCACTTGCAAGTCCCTGGGCCTTTCAGACAGCTACAACTATGCTGGACATGAATACTGATGCTGGGAAAAGCCCATGGATTGGAAGCAAATGGTTTTAAGAATACTCTAGGGTAGGGTTGTTCTTACCATCAGTGACTGAGTTTCTGCTCTTTACATGTTTTAGGCTCAGGCATATTTTGCCTGAGTTCAGTGAACACTTCACAGTATGTCCCTTGAAATCCTAATTAAGCCTTTATTTTCTTAAGTGTCTGTTTCAAAGGGCAGGGGAACAAATGTGATTCTTGGTTCTTTTCCCAAAGGTGTGAAACCGTAGATCAAATGTATCCTGGAAATAATATTTTATGCTCAAATCTTTCCCACTGCAATAAAAATGGCTCAAAACCACATCCAAATCCTACTATATTTAACCCATGTCCAGAAACAGCTGAAATACTGCAGGGAAACATCCTGGCGCTTCCAAATCAGTAGCACTCTGGAGCTGCTGGCATGTATCCTGCTCCTTACAGATAGTCGTTGCTCCAGAAAGACATTCCAGATGTTGAGGATGTGAAGGAGCTGACTCCTTCTATCACAGCATCAGGACAGAGAAGGACTAAAACCAAAATCCCAGACTGGAGGCGTTTCTGAGGTGTTTGTTCTGTGTCTGGACATCAGGAGCGACCTCTGGTTCCTGCTCATTGTCAAAAATGTCTGAAATGAGAGAAGCCTCCTGTGGTCCCTGCTAACAAAGTGGCATTTAACACGCTCTGCTAATTGCATTTGCTGTGGTATTTACAGCATTTTGTATGTTTTGAAATGGAGAGATCTCAGGCTTGCCCAGGGCTAATTGTGTACTCTAACCTGCTCCTAAGCCCACATGTGTCTTTAAACATTAACACACAGCTTGGCAGTGTCCAGGGTCACTCTCAACCGTACAGCTACCAAACTGGGAATGTGGGTTTTCCAGTCTTAATCTTTGGTCTCAATATCTATCACGGACAGTATCTTGTCCCTTTTCTCAACAGATGGGTACAGGAAGACAGTGACAGAGGGAGAGGAGGCAGTTTCTCCATCTAGCCAAATGAAGATTCAGAGCAATTTTGGACTCCAAGACCAGAATAGAGGTTGTTGCAGACTTGTCTAGTATTTCCAGGGAGAGGTTTATCTCCACATACCCTAAGAGGTCACCAGCACCTAGCAGAGTTTCAAATGTAGTATCCTCCTGATCATCTTCTTAGAAATGTGCTTTCAGTTACTGATACATACTTTTCTTCTATTAAAGGAGACTACTAAATTAATGAAAAGTAAGGTCTTAGGGTTTTTTCCACCCTCAAGCCCAGAAAGTTAAGAGATGGGGCCAACGAGGTGTCACTAGCAGTTCCATCCCTTGGAGGGAATCAGCAGTCAGACTGAGATACTTACCTTTATGGGAGAAATTCAACTGCCTGTTGCCATTTGAGATGCCATAGGGGTTTGGAGGGATAGGACACAAGACCTGGAAGAGTAGGAAATGTCCTGAACATCACCTTCTCCAATGGCAGCTGGAGCCCACATGGGCATTTGCGGTGGCATTAGGTGACACAGGGTGGGCAGCTGTATCACACTTAATTGTATTTAATAATGGACTTTTAAATATGAATATTAGAATCATAGAATAACCAGGTTGGAAGAGACCCACGGGATCATCGAGTCCAACCATTCCTATCAAACACTAAACCATGCCCCTTGGCACCTCGTCCACCCGTCCCTTAAACACCTCCAGGGAAGGTGACTCAACCACCTCCCTGGGCAGCCTCTGCCAGTGCCCAGTGACCCTTTCCAGGAAAAATTTTTTCNACGCATAAAACTTGAGTCAGGGGGGCAGTCCAAATACTGAGATTGGCTCATCCCAATATATGAGTTGTGCTTACAGTGTTAGCTGCATTTGGTATTCCTGCCTTCTTCTCTAGAGAAGCACAGTGATTTGGAAATCCACACCCAGCACAATATGTGACTTGAAAGAGCTCCTGTCTTGCAGCCAGTGGTGAGAGTAGCCCTGCAGATTTCAGATTCTGCTTGCCTTTTTCAGTGAAAGCAATATACTAAAGTTGCAGAAACAGATCTTATTTGAGGTCTTGCCTTTGCCACCTATGGACTTCACTGACAATGGTCCTGGAACATTCATGCTACAACACCCTGACCATGTCTATGGCTCTGTCTCACCAGCTGCTTTTTCTGGATATAACAGCTCTGGACTCAGTCCCAGTGGATTCTGGAAAGGTCCAAAAGCTTGAAACAGGCAGTGCAACCTGCCTGGGGTTCTGCTTCCATGCCTATCACTGTGTGGAGCAGCTGGCTTGAATTTGGCTGGAGCTTATGATGCATTTTTGAGTCTTTATCTTCTAGCTTATGAAGTCTTTTGGATAAGATTTACTGATTACATATAAGACGTTGAGTTTTATTTTGTGGATTTAAATCCAATCTTCTGAATTGCTTTAAAGCAGTTCCTTGTGTTTTCAAACTCCAAACCCCCTGGCCCTGTTTTTTCAAATGCTTGTGGTCAATTACAGACTGATTTAGGAAACTGTACAAAATGTGTAAATAAAACTAAAATCATTATTTTAAATGGTGTAAGCAAAGGAAATAAAAGAGACACATATGTTATCAATACTTTATCAAAAGAGAAAAAAGTCTGTGACTATACAAAGTCTTAGTCTCCAAATCTATCAATAACAATGGGAATAAGTTTTCTAACCTGGGCAACTTTGTTAGAACCATAATGTAAGATGATGTTTTTGCATGGGTCTCTCTGAATCACTTTAACATTGATTTTAGGTCTTTTACTATTAGATCTCTGAATATATGCTCTAGATGGGATTCCGAACATAGTTTTTCCGTGCATGTATTATGTATTATGTATTATGTGTAATGCATAAATATTCTGTTGTTTGTGATTGGCTGCTTGGCTGGAATTTTAGAAGTCATACCTGAAACGAGCTTATATTCTTCAGCATGGCTCCCAAAATGTGAGTAAAGGCTGAATTTCATGGCTTACAGGGCTCTAAAGTGCTGCAACCAACAGCAGAGTGCAGTTTAGAAGTCCTTTTGACAAGTGCTCTGGTATCAGAAGGTCTGAATTGGTGCAAGATATTGTCTTCTGAGGAAAAAGTGACAAGTTGGGGCTTCAAAAGTTATCTTCCATTAAGCTGTCGAGCCTTCTCTTGGGAACCACCACTTTTTGATTGCCTTGAACCTGGTTCCTACTACATCATCTAATACCCCCATTCTTCTGGGGGAGGATGCTGTCAGTCTCTATTTACCCCTTTCACGGTACTTGTGATTGTGTAGACCTCTATCCTATATCCCCTCATAGCACAGGACCCAAGGTTACAGACTGTTCTTGATGTCTGAGCCTCAAAGAAGGTTGTTTCTGTCCTATCCTGGATGGGAATCAGCTACCACAAATGCTCTGCAACACAAGTCCATGAGAAAAGAGAGAGTAAAGCCCCTTCCCTGACTGTCTGGGACCTCCCACTGCTATTGTCACAGGGAAATGTTAAAGTTTTGCCTAGACTGCTGGAAGTGCCAACAGGGAAAGCAAATATTTGCGTGTAAGACTTAACCCCAAAAAGATTAAGTGCAGATGGATGTCAGTAGTGCCAGCAACCTGCAAGAGAAAGTGAAAACTGAGAAGGACATAAAAACAGAACGGGGTGGGGGAGGAGGGGAGAAAGAAAGAATAAAATGCAGAACAGATTAGAAGCAATTCAGGGAGAAGGAAAATTTCAACAGGGCTTTTTGCTTTCCCAAAGAAGGGCAGCATAAAGACCAGCAAGAGGAGCCCTGCAGCAGGGCCCCATTAGAGTCAGCAGCTTGGGAGGCTCCAAGGGTGAGCACGAAATAGGGATAGGACGAGGGATGCAGCTTGATGGGATGGTGCATGGACAGTAGATGCCTTTGGAAATTGGGAAGGGTCTTGGGAGTGATGAATATCTCCCATGGCCTTCATTTTCCACCTTTTCAGCTCTGGAAGTCAATTGCTAGCCAGGGAAATGGCAACCCATGGGAAGAGGTTTGATTTTGTGAAGCTTGGCCCACGTTCTGTGGGAGGAGAGCTGTGGAGCTTGGAAAGTGTCCATCTCAGGAAAATCGTAAGTGGTAGGGCTGTCTAGACTAGTCAGGAAGGCGTGAACAAATAACTAGGGAGAAATAGAAAAAGAAGAAAAGAAAGCATGATTCCTCACCTAGAATTAAATTAAGATGTCAGAGGGAAAAAAAGATTCAAAGCTTCAAAGGATGCAAACAGAAGATCATCTTAACTGACTTTGTTCTAATGCTGTGAACTCTGTTAACAAGGAGGGGAAGTCAGACATGCCTGTCATTAGACTTACATGCCGCTGCTGGAAGTGGGTGGGGAGATTTGTGATAGGAATGTTGCAATTAATTATTATAAATCTCTTCGTAATGACCATGTGGGCAGCGTGCAGGTGTTCGGGAGGACCTTGGCAGCCTGTCAAAAATGTAATTATTGGTTACAGAGTTAGCGGCAATACAGAAGCAAATGCTCTTTGGCTCTTTGTCAATCACCAAAGTGCTAATTAGTGATTGCTAGAGGCTACCATGTTTCTCTGGAGAGGAAAGTAGCACCTCCTTAAACACCTGGATGTGGCGTGGGTGGGAGCACCAGGGGAAGTGTGACTTACCTGGGAGATTACAGTGAGGGCTTCCTGACTCAGAAATTAAACGCAAACTATTCTGCCTTAAATCTTTTTTTGATTTTGACCTGCAACCAGAAGCTGGTAGCAATATATGTCCACTTAAATAAAGTGGGTTTTAACCTGAAGTAGATTATTAATCTTTAGTTTACCAGGAGTCATGATAGCCTCCTCATCACTGAAAAAGAGGTTGGGTCTTTTTTCTAGGAAAGATACACACATGCAGAGGTCATTTGGTGAGCATAAGGGATAACTTTCAATAATTTTATACAGGAAGTCAGATCTAATCTGGTTTAAACCAGATTAAAAGAGAAGTTCTCCTGCCTATGGCAGGGGAGTGGAACAGGATGATATTTAAGGTCCCTTCACACCAAACCATTCTATGGTCCTATGATTAAACAAAACTGATTCTCGTGGCCCTTATTGCCCCATACTGGACCTGAGCTTTCAGAATATTATTATCCAGTTTGGCTAACAGAAAGTGCGGTTTTGGGGGGCTATACGTCATTGAATCATAGCATCACCAGGTTGGAAGAGACCCACCGGATCATCAAGTCCAACCATTCCTATCAAACCCTAAACTATGCCCCTCAGCACCTCGTCCACCTGTCATGTAATGGAGAATTCTTTGTCCTTGCCCATCATTATGAATTTTTCTCCCTGTGGGCCATAGGAAACATTGTACAGCTGTGATTACAAGAAAATCTCAGCCACAAGAGTGAGCAAGAAGCAGGCCTAAAACCAAGGTTAGAAGTTGTCCAAGGCACCATATTACCAAGCTTATATATAGCTGAAAAGTCAGAGTAAGAAAAAGCATTGCCATATGGAGGCTGTTCTTCAAAATCTCTTCAGAACAGGAGCCTTTAAAGTTCCCTATCAAATGCAATAAAACATGTACAGCAGCTTTAAAAACTGGGGCGCAAAGCAAGGGCTGATACATCTCCATCACAACAGAAGTTGTCAGGCCTGGGTTCCTTTAAAAATGTGCACCGAGCCCTTTTGCACTCCTAGTGCTGTTTAATGAAGTATTAAGGAAATGGGAAAGTATCCAGAAAACTGGTTCAACTCAGCTGACACCATGAAGTTTGAAAAAGTAGCAGGAGGGAGACTGAGATCTGCACCGTGCCGATAACCTGCCATAGGCTGGGGACACCACGATGCACCATGCTGGTCCCACTGGCACAGCCCCACACTTGGAGGTATCTGGCCGCTATTGAAGAAGAGATTGAAATAACATCTGCTTATGGCTGCTATGGGGTTTTTAGGATCCTGCTGGAAATAGGGAGGGGGATTTCTGAGGTAACCGTCAGGAAGCTTTTGACTCTTTTGACTACAAGGAGCAAGAGTGCCTCTTAACACCACATTGCCTTTGAAGACACAGAAAGCATGTAAAAGTGAATGGATGATAATTTATCACAGCTAATCAAAGCTATGTTCTTTCTCTGACCTTCTGAAAGCCTCATAGATGCTGCATGTGAATTGTGTGCTGTAATGCTGTAATGGATCAATGCATAACACACAGAGTAAAGACTGAGGAATGTCTATCTGCGGTTCCTACAGACATGTTTTGTCATGGCCGTTACTGTAACTTCATTGTTTCTTAATCAGGATATTTTAAGTCCAGACAACCCACATCTGTATCTACTGTGTCACTATCCAAGATTAAAAACTCAGCTCAAGATTGATTAAATATAACTGCATATAACCACATCCTGCAATTTAACATTGAGGGGACATAATACTGGAAGATGCTTACCTATCTTTTCAGGTAACGTAGAATTTATTACAGGATACTCCTCTTCCCTTGTATACAATTTTTTTTGTAGACCTCATGAACTATGAGTCATATGTACAAGAACGAAGTAATAAATCAGTTTGAAATCTGAAGCCACTTTTAGAATTTTTTGTATAAAAGTGGCTTTGTTACTTTACGGTATTGGTCTGCTTCGATAAGTGGTAGAGGTGGAACACTGGTTTGTGAGCTCTTCTTTCACAACTTGCTGGAGTAGGTTTCAGTTTGGGGTTGGCCAAACAAAGAGGCAAAAGACTGTCTGCAAACTCAGGGAGGAGGCTGGACTTTGAGGTTAAGCCCAAGAATTGAGTCAAGGTGCTTATGTTGGATTATCCCTATAATTTTCTTGATTATTGTTATATATGCATCAGTTCTATTCTGATTGTCTGAGCTTCAAAATGCCTGGGAGGTCGTCCCTCAGCAATCAAAGACACACACAAGGATGTGGCACGCATCTTCAATAGTCTTCACCAAATTTAAGTATTCTAACTGGTTACCTAAGACATGAGTTTACATCTACCCAACAATAATATTGACTTCAAAGACACATGTAAGCTATCATGTGACTGCTGAAAAATAGCATTTTCTTTAATTGCTGTTGCATTACTTTTCATCTCCTTTCTGTCACTTTATCCAACTTACTGCCTAGTCATGTAAATAAGTCTTAAACTCATTGCCTTGAGACTCTAGCAGAGCATCTCCTCTGATCTGTCATTCTCCATCCCCTTACACAAAACAAAAGGTCAGGACAAACTCCATTTCTTGGCATTTTTTTAGTAGACCTGAACATTGGTGGCTTTTACTGAAGTCAGTCCAGCTCCAAACTGGTTGTATCTGAGGGACTCACTTCAGAAGTGGAATACTGAAACAATTTTTAACTGACTTTAAGACATGCACAGTCCCAGAGCTGGGATGCAATATGGGGATCTTTGTATCTACTGACTTATTGCTGCTAGACATCTACCTTTCTTAACACGTAACTCTGAAACCAATATCCCCGTCTCTTTGCCTGTATTTCATGTGTGGTATTTTGGGGAGAGCTTGTTACAGCCAAGCTCAAGTGTAGCCAGTGCTTAGTTATAAATGCAAACATATCACAAATGTCTGTCATGCATTAGGATCTTTCCAGAAGGCATTAAAACACAACCAATGTGGCTTTGTGAGCTCTGCATTGTCCCAGCATTTGTTGGTTCAACTGTTCTTAAAAACTGTAGGAGTTTGGGAGGGTGTGGACGTCAGCACCAGTAAGGATTTGCACTGTGTCATGTAGAGGGAAATAGGTGGGTAACTTTAGAGCCAAGCCAGCCCTCCTCTTTCCTTGAGCTTTCAAGTGAAACTTTAGAGAGAGAAATGTAGTGAGTTCCAGTGGTAGATGGCTCTTTGGGGAGCTGCCAGCTGCTATTTCTGAGTTACAATTGGATTACACAATCCTGGAGCTGCATTGCACATCCATCACCATCTGCTGTCCACAGCCAAGCTGTGAGGGGCCCCTGCCAGCCCAGTGCCGAGACCTCCAGAGGCTGGAGCCAGCCCGTTGGGAGGGAAGTGTGAAACCAGTTTCACTGCGGACTGTGCAGTGGTTGTGAGGGCTACTGTTTTCTGAAGTTTTCCTAAGCCACAGAACTCAGCGAAAACACCTGCGGGAATAGCAGCTGTCCCAAATTTGTCAAGAAGAAGATGTGTCAATTCTGTGCGTTCTCCTTCATAACAGGGAAAAAGGTCTGCTGAGTAGCACATGTAGTTTTCTTGGCAAATGTTGGTTTGGTGCACAGAGGTTTGAGTGCGCATCAGGTAGGTACCTCCAGGGGGAAACATAGTTAGGCTGCTCCGGGTACATCTGATGTGCACCAGTTCCTAATGGGAACACAAAGGATCTACAACAGGTTCTTCTTCATACACCTTCTTATTCCCTTTCTTTCTGTATTTGCTCACCCTAAATGCATCTAGAGTTTCAGCGTGCTGATACGCTACCCTTGCTAAAATGGACGTAGCAAATGGCCCCAACCTTTTTGCAATGTCTCACACGAGACCTTGAGTTTCAGGGACCTAAGTCTCACTGTGTGTTTCCCGCATGTCGTTACTCATTTCTTCTGTCTCTTTGCACTTCCCTTTGAGCCAGTCCATGAACATCTGCTCTGGTCACCTTACTGCTCCAGCATGGTTCTCAGACCATCACCATTGCAGTACTCTGGCATGGAAAATATAACAGAAAGAATGGAGTAATACGACATTGCCTGTGGCTTAGTAAAGGATTTCTGTGTCCTTTTGCTAGAAGGCATAACCTTCCAGTTTACCAGTGTTGAAGTTAATAGTCTCAACAGATCAGGAGTATCTTTAAGGTGTTACATCAAGGCATTTGCTCTTAGATTTCCTAAAAAACCTCATGCCTCAAGCAAAACTCAGCTTCATTTTATCCATGGTCAAGTGCAGCTTCTGCCTTACTCTCAGTTTGCATCCAAAGCATTTCAGAGACACGGGTTCATCAACATGTTTACCAGTTTTTATTAAGCTAGGTGAGAATTTCTGCTTTCCGACAGCTCTATGTAGACTGATGTATGTTCCCTTCCTTCTGCACAGGAATGAGTCTCCTCATTTCCATTGAAAACCTCCATGGTGTGGAGTCTCCTATTATTTTGGCACATATCAGGAATTACTTCATAAGAGTCACTGAAGACAAGAGTTGGAATTATCTTCAAATTTTATAACTTGGCTAAAAAAATCTGTGTGCAAGCTAAAACTTGACATATAAATCTCAGCCAGGAAATAATTTAGTTTCTCTCCTTCCATCAAAACAGCAAACAACTCCTGCTCCCAAAGACTTGCAAATTTCTCAATGGAAAAATGCTATTTTAGGAAGGGATTAAATAAAGAAATCTTAGTAAGTGGCAGGATCTCTTGGGTGGGGAGTGTATGGAAGGAAAAACACTTGATATGGTGCAATTTTTTATGATTTATGCTTTTGTGCTTCTTCACTTGAAATGCTTCACAAATATCCTGAGGGAGCAGTGTAGATCACCAGTTTGATTGTCTTTCAGTAAGACTGGCTGCTATGAGAAGTGTAGGTGCTGTACGCCAGTACAGTGATGTAGTTATTAACAGGATTAAACAGACCAAAGCAGAACTGAGACATCTGTCTGGATGGGAATCAGATTAAACAAATTGGTCATCCAGTGTTTGCAGCTGAACTTGTGTTGTGGTTTACATGTATTAACCCTAAATCACACCTAATTGATGCAGAGAGGCCTCAAATGCCTACAGCAAAGGGTCTCTACCAATCCTTCAGGGGCTCAGTGCCATCTTCTTGCTCAGCTCTTCCACACTGGCTCAAACTCTCCTTAATTTCTGTCCTAGACAATGAGTGAGAATAAATGTTTCCTTCCCTTCCTATAACAGGTGTAATGTGTAATGTTCTGCTGGCTTTTCTGCTGGCTTATTGATCTTTAGGCCAAAAAGAATAAGAAGTATAACCATTGGCATGTTGTTACGCAACTGTTTGCACTCATTTTGCATTGATGCCCCCATTGGTGATCAGTGCCTAAAGAACAGATGGGTTTATAATCCATATCATGCTTGAAATTTTTGATCTTGGGGCTATAACACCCACCCATCTGATCCTCCACTGGGTGCGTTTGGAGCCAAGCAAAAGTATGATATTGTCCATGCCCTCTCCAATGCTCATTGTTGAGTTGATGATCATGCATGAGGCAGAGAACCCAGCTGCCCCATCTTTTCCTTCAGTTGAGCAGTTCTAGTCCTTGTCCTGCAGGCAAGCAGGGTTTACAAATAAGAAGTGAAAATATACAGAAGTTAATAAATACTTAATGACACAGGGATCCTTGTTTTTCCAATATTATAAACTGCTGAGATTGAAACCTTGTTTACATCATCTACAGCTCATTCTCCTCTCTTTGGTATCTGAGGGAATAACGTTCAGGATTTTAGGACATTTAACCGTGTTACAGTTTTCTTCAAACAAAACTTAAACTCTTGGTTTAGACACGTGGAAAGATTTCCCAAAGTGTCCAAAGATTTTGAGTGGAATCTGTGATCCTCCCAGCTTTGAAAATTCCTCCTGCCTGTCATGAACATGATACAGCACACAGCCCAACCCCACAGACATTGCTGATGTATCCAAGACAAGTATCCATGTAGCCAGGATTTTCCCCTTCTCTGATAATGTGGACTTAAATGCACTGATATGTGATGTGATGAGACGCATCTCTTACATTACAAACTTTTATTAACTAGACTCCAAATTACTGAACGCTTATGTAGTCACATTCTTTGGTGCTGGACCATTTATCAGAATCTCGAGTGGAAAATAGGTTTACAGATTGCCAAAGATGAGGATATAGTGGTAGGCAATGTCTAACTATACCATTCATGCAAAACTGTGGTTTCTGGGTTTATATTCTGAATTTGCACAGGGAAGCTCTGAGCCCATTCTGCAGGCAAGTGAAGTGTCTCACCATGGATCCTAGCTCCTCTGTTGCTCCTATCCCCATACTATCCAGACTTTGAATGTAGACCTTTATTGTTTGGAATATAACGGCCCACAAATCTCTATGAATCACAAATGTCTTGTAATCCCTCTTTTCAGAGATGGGGGAATTTAAACACAGAGAAACTAGTTCCCAGTGGAACTGCTTTTCCCCTGGCTAATTGTTGCCCTCTCTGTAGTGGAGACATCCAGTTCCCTTCCTCTGACTAGGACATTAATTTTATCTGCCCTCTTTGATTAGGTGTGAAGTGCATGTGTTACTTAATGAGAACAAGCTGTTCAGATAATGCAGCTCAAAATAATTGCTGTTGCACTCACCCAAAATTATCTTTGCCAAAAGACAAGGTAGGAGTCCCAGTCAAGGGACTACACTGGAGCCCAGGTGCTGGCCTCATCACAGTGGGTTTGTTTGTTTGTTTTGTCTTCTTCTTTTTTTTTTAATTGTTGCTATGATATGAAGCAATTCTTGTGGGGTTGTGCGGTTGGGGCCTGGTGTGGATACTGTCATTGCTAATGCAAGAGAGGTGGAGGGCAATTCAGATCACCTACTGTTCAGGGCTGTCCGGATCCTGGCTCTTGCTATTGCTAAAGTGATGCAAAACAAAGCTGGTGAAATTACCAAGGACTTCTGTGTCAGAGAAGTGTGAGGAAAGCCAAATGAATATCCACAGAAGAATTTTGTCTGTTAAAAAAATTTACTTTCATAATCAGATTTAAACCCCTCATATGACAGAGTAACAGTAGAATAGACTTACAGGGATACCCTTGCTCCTAAATATTAAGCCAGGAACAACAGCAGTTTTTACAGGTAAGTTCACATGACAGCAGGATTATGCAAGGTTTTGCAGATCATAGAGTAGTTATTCATAAAAGAGCTAAAAAGCAAAGTAGTGTGTGATTGAACTGTAACTCAAAGATACCACCATGTATTCGTGTGTGGTGATGTGCCACTTGCTTCAACATTATCTCACTCTAACACAATTATTAACTTCGGATTAAACAGTTGAGAGGCACCATTGTAACACTAACTAGCAGCGGAGTGCATGCTCTATAATATAGATGTTTGCAGGGAAGAGTTCAGCCTCATTTTGTCTGGCATAGCTCCTGAAATCAGGCTGGAAAGAGAGCTCCGTGCTTGTGTGTATATGAAGACCTGACTCACACTTACCTTAAGATCTTATTTTCCATAGGCATTGTAAGGAATCCTGTGTGAAAAGCTTTTCCCTGTTTAAGGCAGCAAGTTGTGCAGCATGTGAAGGGAGTTTCTGATATTACTGTGTCTCTATGAAGTGCAGCAAAGCAGCAAGGAGAGACTGGCCATTAAATATGATGCTGAATTTCAAATATGACCCTGTATTTGCTGACCCGTCATTTCTACTGAGAAATGAAATACTGGCTTGGTAACAGGATCCCACCTCTGGGATTTCAGTAGAGTGAAACAGCAGCTTTTAAATCCTATGGGAACAGCCATTAATGCCCCAAATGCTTAGGGCCATTCAAGCACAGGCAAGCAGGAGGGTTTTCCTCTAACTACCACATCTCTGCACCTTGAAGGCTGGTTATTTGCCAAACCCTGCCATACCTGTTGCCTATTTGCTGCTTTCAGGGTGGTCCAGGGCCCTTTCAGGATTTACAGCCCACACAATGGCTGGAGTTGTGGACAGGCTGTTCTGAGCTGCCCAGTGGGATGGGAATATCTGTGAGTTGCAGTGAGCTCCCGTCAGCCAGATGTTAGCGCTTGGATCTTGTTATTCAGAGCCGCTGATTAGTCTCTCAGGCATTTTGTGTCCTCAGTTCCTTTCTTGGCGTGCTGATGTTAGACAGAGAGCGCCTGCAAATTACACGTTTAGTTTTCCATCCTTTTATCTTTGCTCCTTCAACCTCACCAGAGCTTTTCCACTTCACTGCTCTGGCAACCTGTGGCACTTATGTGCTTGGATGAGGGCTTTGCTATGCATGTGCCTGTTCATAACCACTTGCTCAGCCACTTCTTCCAAGGTTGCTTGCATGGGGCACAGCAACAGCTTCTTGCTAAGATCTCCTCTTTGCTCTGGGCTTGCAGAGCAGCTCAGGACCAGATTCATATGCCCTTCATCAAACCTCTGTGCTTCATCCAGTCTGATTTCAACTCTGCTGCCGTCATTTCTCTCAAGGTTTCACAGACTCCTTATTGTTCACTGGGAAAGGCTTCAGTAGAACCTCTTGTCCTTCTCCTGCTATGGTAGGGGAATCTCTGGCTGTGTTCATAAGCATAGTCAGAGTTGTTTCCATATTGTTCAGCTCTGTTTTAGTGCTTACTTCCCTGCTCTAAGTTAGTTTCTCTGAGTCATCCTCTGGAGAAATTTCTGTCTCTCGGTTTACTGCAGAAAGAGCCCAGAAAACCAATGTTTTCTACTCAGCACCTAGGTTAAGTAGGGTGGTGCAAAGACTACCCCAAATGACCCGCCAAGCCCAGCTGAATATGGATCTGTGTATGCTCTTTTCACTCCTGCCACTTACCTGCACCCAAGTGGACTTGAAAAATGAAGTAAAAGAGTTCCAGCAATTCCTGCAGATGCTTGGGAATGATGCAGACACCTCTACTTCCCAGTAGCACTGGAGGACAGCAGGCTGGCCTGGGCCACCTGAATTTGCTCTTTGAAATCCAGAAGCTGTGCACAGCAGCAGAGCACAGCTTAGTGCTTCTAGCCAAGGAAATCCTGTCTGTTTATAAAGGCAGCTGAGCTGCCGCAGCTTATGTGAAGTGTGAAGCCAGGACGTCCAGAGTGGAGGGATTTATAGGGGAACATGACTTTTATAGACGTTGCGTTAACTTTAAACATTTGCCTTTCTCAGCACAGATTCTCCTTCTGTACATAAAACATCCCCTAAGTACGGCATATTTGCTGAGGAAGAGATATGAACTCCACTTACAGTACATGTCCCTATTTCTCTGCTGTTTTGAGAGACAGAATTTAATGCGTTGTGCTCACTCTGGCCACTTGCAGACACAATTGCAGCCTACTGGGATTTGCCTTGCTTCTCTCTTTACCTGTTTTGGCTTAGAGATGGCAGAGAAGCAACGGGTTTTTTAATATCATATATAAAATATGTTTTATCATTTATTTACTGATCCAAATTCTTCCCTGCTCTTCTCAGCAGGGGAGGATGCAGGCACTGAGCATTTGCATTCTTATCTCTGTATATGGAGATTTGGGTTTCTTTACCCACAGGAGGTTTTGAATTCATTAAGCCCTTAATCCATCTTGTTTCTCTATTTCCATGTGCCCACTGTCCTCCCGCAACCCACATCTCCCACCTCTTATTTTGTACCCCTATAGTTGTGCTTAATCTAACGCTCAGCTTGCAGAAAGCACCTGCCACACCAGAGGATCTATCACCTTGGTTAGGATGCCCAGTGAACTTCTACGAGTTGTAGTACATTAGATTGAAGTAAACTATACTTAAACACCCCAAACGAGATTTAACCTTGGTTTAAACTAATATCATTGTCATGAAAATTACTATTAGTAAAGATAAACACATTTCCTCACCAGCTGATGCAGGTTCCCATCTTCAGCTGCATCTGGGGATGGTGCATTTGAATATATTGTACTTCCCTCAATGCTACCCTCCACTGGGGTGTGTCCTGTCTATTTAACAGGACCATTATATTAAAAGCAGTTTCTAGCAGCTGTTGTAAGGTCAGCTCATTCAAAAATCAACATTTCAATAAATGTGAGCAAAGTGTAAGATGCCGTGCTGCTCTGATCAGCAGTTTCTCATTTCCCTGTGTTCCCATGCATGAGAGGGAAGGACACAATGCACTGTTTATGAGTCTTGCTGATTTTTTCCCTTCCTTGGTATTTAATTAATTCGCTGTGTGTATGTGTGGGGGGAATGGTGACCTAATCCTATTGAAATACAAGCCAAGTAAAACAAGTTTTGATGGAGACAGAACAATACACTTGAGGTAAGGTGTATTGGCAAAGTAATTTCAGACATATCAGACCTAATTAGTTTTATTGTGATAATACTAATACTAGGTGGGAAAACGCTAAATTGGAAATTAAAGTAGATAATAAGTTTCGAGGAGTTTGGTAGCTGTGGAAATGGAAAGTTCCTGTACAAGTTACAGAAGAAAAAGCCTCTTTGAAGCCCAGCTAAAACTGCAACCCTACCTCTGAGACATAAATGAAAAAGAAGAAAAAGAAAGAGAAAAAGCAGTAACTCAGTCATTTTCAGCATTCAGGCATAGCAAAATGCAGAAATCTATGGATGCATTTGTCTTGTAAGGTAGACTTAAAACCACATATGTTCCCAGCACCTAAATTGCTTCTAGCAACAGAAAAGAGATTTTTTTTTCCCCTTATTCAAGACGTTTTCCTTTAAGCCCATCATAGTTGTGCTGTGTAATGGACTTCAACATTCTGTGTCATTTACCTATAATCACGAATGGTTTGAGTTGGAAGGGACCTTAAAGATCATCCAGTTCCAACCCCCCTGCCATGGGCAGGGACACCTCCCACCAGACCAGGCTGCTCAAGGCCCCATCCAACCTGGCCTTGAACACCTTCAGGGATGGGGCAGCCACAACTTTCCTGGGCAACTTGTGCCAGTGCCTCACCCCCCCCATTGTGAAGAATTTCTTCCTAATATGTCATCTAAATCCCTCTTCTTTGAGCTGTTAATTAAGTAGCTTAGTCCATGCCTGTACTGTGTAATCTCCAGGAACAGGACAGAGGTATATCAGGAATATCTTGCCACCTAGTTATGGTACCTGGAAGGCACCAGATCAGGTGCTGCATTGCCTTGGTTTGTATTTGCAGTTTGTATCTTGCAGATAGCTGTGTTGCAGAGTCTACGAGCTATCTGTCCTTGCAATGAGCACTGTAAAAAGGGTGGAGAGTGAGGAGCACTGTCCTGGCTGCTGTCTCTGCTTTTGGATGCTATGGAGATGTGTGCCAGTTCATTATTCCACTGGCCACTGTGGGTATTTTTGGTGGAGGGAGTCAGGGGGGTGACATGGGTCTCAACAAAGAGGCTGGCAGAGTGGCACGACCTGTCCCTGACAGTCAAACCTGTGGGATGGCTGAAAGGCTCTCCGCTTCACCCCAGGCCTGACCCGTCTCAGAGGATATACATTGCTCAACCTCAACCCAGAAGCCAAAGGCTGGGAAACCCTTGAAAACGCAGAAAATACAAAGTATGGGGCTGGTAGGGCTGAGCACTGAGCCCAGCTCTCAGCAGCTGCAGTCAGGCGAGGAGGAGGACAGCTGCTCCTGCTAAACCGCTTAGATGTGAGACTTCACTGCTGCTCCCCTCCCAGATCCACCATCACATTCCTGTGGTATCTTGGGCGAATCGCTTGGAGGAATGTTTTCAAAGGAAACAAGGCGAGAACGGCGCCCCTCCACCTCAAAACAACAGGGAAAAGCAGCCGTCTGGCTCTTGGTGTGCCTAACTTGCTGCTTGCGTGGTCAGTGAGGAAAGGGACTTGGAGATGCCCCAGAGTGAGGTCCTGCCCTCTTGATTTTTTTTTTCTCTTCCTGGAGATTTTCTGTCTCCTACCGCCTAGGCAGAGAATTTAGAGATTTACTGTTGGGACTAACTTATCTGCTCACTTGGCACAAGTGAGGTGCCTGTGGTAGGCAGCCTGGCTCATACCCTACACCTTTTTTTTTTTCCCCTTTCCTGTCTTCTTGATTAGCTTAGTTTCTGTTCTTGTGAAACCATTGCCTTTTTGCCTTTGCAAGTATAGGGAATAAGATATTGACCCCTTCCTGGGTACTGGCAGTAACCAATACAAGAGCTTTGGAGATACATTTCCATCTCCATCTCCAGTCTTGGCAGAGGGAACTGGGTGCGACTGTCACTTGGCATCATTGCATTCTCCTCCTCAGCAGCATTTCACATTTCAGTGTCAATGTGTCTGGGAAAATGCCCCAGGACATACGCTACATGTGGCTTTGGGACCGAGGACCTCTTTCCAGGTCCCTGAATTACCTCCTATTCCCCTTGTGTCTTCCAAAACAAACTCCAGTCTGGGAGCAGGGGTGAAAGGGCTGCAAGTTTGAGGGCAAAGGGAAGGGTTCTGAAATGGATGCCTGCAGATGAGACTGGCCAGCGATTCAAACACCTTACCAAAGAGGAAGGTCTGGGTTTTCAAAGTACTTAATCACAGGGAAGTATCCTTTTTAAAAGATCTGTTGTTCGGCTCAAGATCATCATTTAAAAAATAAACTCAGAAGAAAAAGAATAAGTTGCAAGAAAAAAAGGCCCGAGCATCACTCAAGAGACCTACCAAGACACTGTCCAAGAGCTGCCCCCATCAAACCCTCCCAAATCTTTGAGATAGCTTTCACCAAGCAGCAGGTTTGCTGCAGGTTGGAACAAACAAGGCTGTTTTCAAGGACTCCTGTTTGCCTGTGGACATAGATTTGGGTCTGTTTATAGGGCAAGGTTCTCCAAACTCCAAGAGAACTACCTGTATGCAGCATTTGCAACCTGCCCCAGGTAGTCAGTGATGCCAGCTGGCATCATGGGACTCAGGGTGGGATCCATCTCAGTCTGAGCTAGTTATCTAGCCAACAGAGAGGGATCTCCAGAAGTGGTGCACCCAAGGGAGGCATCTAAGGTAGGCAAGAAGTGTCCCCTTGGACATGCCCATTCCTTTCCAATGTCAGTTGTGAAAGGTGAGATGACTTGCCTTGGCTGGCAAATCTGCTTTTAGTGAGCCGTGAAATGGGGAGGAAAAGTATGGTTCAGAGTGCTGAGACACCTCGAGGATGGTGTAGCCTGGCAGAGGCTCCCAGCAGGCAGTGCTTCATACCCCAATGAAGTCCCCGTCTCTAATATTTTGAATGAATTGGAGGCTTACATCTTCCATGACAAATGCTCATCCAGCGTTCAGTAAGATAAGTAAGATAAGAGCAGCCACAATAGTTTCTTTCTCCATCCAGGTTTTATGCATCTCAGTGAAATATATAGGAAGTCCTAGGGTGTAGTCCCAGCTCATCTCCATTAATGCCAGTAATGCTGGATCTGCCCTCAGGACCCTGATTTGGGACGTCTGAAAGCTGCAGTCTTGCAGCAGCAGAGGTAGTTTAATCCAACACTGCCGTGCCCCCATCACTTCACTTAACATGATGGTTTAACAGTGCTGACAGCAGCTTTTCCACTCTGCAGCAGGAGTGTTAATCTTGGCTGAAAAGTCACAGGAACTGGAGGTTAAGTCACTCCATCCCAAACCCAATACCCTTCGCTGCCAGACCTTGTTTGCTATCCTTTGCTGCACCATCCACCTTTCCATCCAACACACTCGCTCCCACGTAGCCTGCCCAAAAGGGCTAAATAAATGGAGAAAGTGATGCTCAGTCTGAAATGTGGCCATGGCAAAGCAGTGCTCAAGGGGGACCTCTCTGGCCAGGAGAGGTGAAGAATGTGTGAGCTTACTGGCTTCTCCAGGTCACAGAGCCCTTCATCTTGCTAAGAGCACAGGAGGGGCTAGGAAAATAATTCCTGGTGGATTTATAGTAAAAATGAAGAGCTGTGTTTGGCTCCTGAGCCCCTTGAGGGAGAGTTCATGAATTATTGCTGTGCTGAGACAAATAGAGCCGGAGGAACGCCCTTTGTGCTGCATGAGTTTTTGCCTTAAGATGTTTTATATAACTTCAGCAGTGGTAAAGCACAGGGCAGCAACACAATGTGCAGCAAATGCAGATGGTTTTTACCTTCTCTGTGGAGATGTTTTATACCAGGGAAGGGCATGGGATGTAGTGAGCTTGCTGGGATGCTGTGCAGAGGAGGTTCAGCAACAGAGCAGGAGCTGTGTTTCCCTAACTACAGTGCTTGACCTGTATTTCCAGTCTCATTTCTTCCACCAGAAGGTCTCAATAAGTTGGGTTCGGGTGATGCTGTGTCTCAGATGCTGAGGGAGCATCTTGGCACTGCTCCAGTTAGCAAAGCAGGTCATGAGGAAGATTCGAGGGCAAGAAACAAAAGTGACCCATGCTCAGGACTTGTAAAAGCACTTCACATCCATGCAGAGATCAAGTCTTACTGTCACATATTTTAAGACATTCCTACAGACCTCTTTTGTGATGACACCCTATATCTAAGTGTCCAAAAATACTGTAGGTTGTGAAAGATTTATTTAGGAGACGTGAAATTAAAGACTTATAGGTAGTGGGTCTCGCATGCTTTTTAGCAATGCTGCCCATAGAAAGCGTGCATAGGGAGCTAGCTGGAACTCAACTTCTCTCCTTTTGGTAGACGAAGGGCAAGATCTGGGTGTCATTACTGGATTTTGAGCAACTGGAACTCTGTAGCACTGCCTTCAGCCATTCATGGATGATTTGTGGTGGATGAATACTACCACTGCATCTTTATCCATGGGGTGTTTCCTAGCCACTATATTGTTCAAATTAAGCTTGTAGAAGGCAAACATGTGTGTCTGTCAGCAAAACAAATGTGTAGATGTGTCAGTTCAGGGTGTTTTGTAAACAACTTGCATGCCTGCAATGTGAATCACTGAAAAGCATTTTGATTTGTTACAATGCTGATCTGTTTGGCACATGGATAGATTGTGTAAATCATCTAGATGTGGCAGAATATAAAAGTAAGTATATTTGTGACATGATGTTTCAAACAAGTAACCAAATGTATTTAGTTTTTAGTTTAACAGCTGTAGGCTGTCTGAGATAAATTCTAAGGAGCTGTATCCCGCCTTATATCTGAAATAATTCTGCCAACCAGAGCAGGAAAGTAATTGTGCCCCTGTATTTGGTGCTAGTGAGGCTACACCTTGAATGCTCTATTCAGTTTGGGGCCTCTTACTGCAAGAAGGGCATTGAGGGGCTGAATCACATCCAGAGAAGGACAATGAAGCTGGTGAAGGGTCTGGAACACAAGTCTTATGAGGTGCAGCTGAGGCAACTGGGTTTGTTTAGTCTGGAGAAAAGGAGGCTGAGGGGAGAACTTATCACTCTCTACAACTGCCTGTCAGGAAGGTTGTGGTGAAGTTATATTGGTCTCCTCTTCCAAGTAACAAGGGATAGGACAAAAAGAAATGGCCTCAGGTTGGACTAGGGGAGGTTTAGATTGGAATTAGGAAAAATTTCTTCAGTGAAAGGGTTATCAAGTATTGGAACGGGCCGTCCAAGAAAGTGGTGGTGTCACCATCCCTGAAGGTGTTTAAAAGATGTGTAGGTGTCGTGCTTAGGGATGTGGTTTAGTAGTGGTCTTGGCACTGCTACATTTACAGTTGAACTTGGTGATCTTAAAGGTCTTTTCCAGCCTAAACAATTCTGTGATTCTTTGTGGTTCTTGTTGTACTACCTCTCTTGTTACATCTCCTGCTACTGCTCTGGACTCTAGTTTAAACACTAGTGAGGATGTCTGGCGAACAAAACTGTGGAACAAGGAGACATGTAGACAGAGATCTCTAGAACAAACAACTCTTCTGGACTGTGGGTCACTAGAGAATGTAACTTTTGAAGGAAACCTAGAAAAATAACCTAGATTTTTTTCTGAGGAGCCATGGAAGTCATGGAAGTGAAATGTTAAGTGCCACATTTCAGAGCTGTTGCTTAACTCTGCTGTTGATACCTTATGGGAAAAGGAGTAGCCAGCTATCCATCCTTCCCTGTCCTTTCTTTCAGTGACACCAAGTGGAACTGACACCTCAGTGACTTACCTTGCTGAATGGAGATTTCATTATCCCTCAAACACGCATAAAACTCCCCCTCCTCTACTTTCTCTAGGGTACCTGATGTGGCAAGAGGGAGTGGGAGCACAGGCCACTCCCAGAAACGAAATGCAGTTTTCTGTAGCTTTCAGCAGTGCTTTTGGATTGAGGTCTGACCTTGATGGTCATCGTGTGCAAAGTGTGCACATTTATGGGTGCATGAGATCAGGCATGGGGTGTGAAATTCCTGTCTGTAGATATGCTCCTTAGGAATGACTGTGCAATGCAGGGATATCTCGTCTGACTGTGAACAGGTATTCAAGTAGCAACATGAACCAAGTGCTGGTTAACTTCTCACTCATCTGTTCACTAGCTGGGTTAGTTACGCAGGCTGTGCGGAGTTCCTAGATGTCATGGTTACACAGTTCTTAGCACCACATTAAAAATAACTTGGTTGCGTTCATGTGAACCTCAGCCCTAGCAGTAACAGCAAGGGTAGGACAGCACTCGCATTTAAACATGATTCTCACTGGAGAGCTCTGTGAGAAATGCTGTCTGCAACCAGCTGGTGAGAATGTGAGGACTCCACCTTATTATTTTTCCCCATGCGGAAGAGGAAAGGGTTTATTTTTCAGCTGATAGTCGTGCAATTGCAGGCAGACATCCAATTATCAAGCTGGGCTCTTCCTATTGCCTGCTCTGTTGGTAAGCAAAGAAGTATGTGCCTCACAATGCCTCAGTTTCTTATAACTGTGTTGTTTCAGCGATGTCTCTGGACTGTCCAGGTGATTTAAGCACTAAACTGTGGGTTTCAGCCTGGAGAGTGAGGACCTGACATTGGAACAACGTAAGCAAATGAGCTAGCTAGCATTTTGATGGTGTTTGAGAAGCTTCTGACTGGTTCTGTAGAGATGGACTACCTCTGCTGGCAGAGGACCAGTCTCAAAAGGTTTTGGAATGCCTCTGGCATGAGGCTAGTGCCATCCCTGATGTCTGCCACCAGACACTGCCGTTTCCCCACCAGTCAGCCCAGACAGATGAGATACAGTTGGGTTCACAAAGCCTCACACCTCAGCCGCATGGATTGTTTGTTCCTCTGCATTGGACTCTGCTGTATGCCATGCCTCTCACTGCATCAATGGAAAATGCAAGAAATCCTTCATGAAGTAGAATTTCCACATCCTGTCTTCCCAAAAAACGCCTTTTCCTAACTCAGTGTTCTCCTTCGCAGGGATTTAAGTCCATAAAGTGTTTTGCTTGAAGTTTTGCAAGGGCTTGGCACACACAAAAGCCACAATGTGCTGGCTGTTTTCAAATAGCACTTGGAATGATCTGTGTTCAAAACCAAATTCCCTCCTCTTCAGTGAAATTTCTGGCCCTCTGTCTCTGAGCTCCCAGTCTCCCTAGAAGGCATTTATAAAAGTGCCCTAGTGAGAGGACAGTCAAGGGCAAGAATTTGCCTTCTAGCAAAGCCCTGCAGTGCTTTCATACAAGAAGCAAGACCTTAAGGAGACTGGAAGCAGTTGCTGTGTTTGTGTTTGTGTTGACTGGACATGGGTTTTGGCTGCTGGGGTTTTTCAAAGCAAACAAAATCTTATTCATCAAATTGGGTTCCCTCCCCTACTTTCAGTTGTTGAAAATACTACAAAGTCGGATGGAAAGAAACACGTAATCCTTCAACATCACAGTGAGGATTTGCTTGTTTATTTAGATTCCCTGTCTGTTCCAAATGTTCTGCCAGACAAAGCCCATCCAGACTCCAGGAGTGCTTGACACACATTTTAAAAAAATTGAGATATATGTAGAAGATAAATCAGCAAAAGACACTGCCTTTCCTCACAGCACACCAGAGCAGCAATCAGCTGAAAGTCCCACTTGCACAAGAAAATACCCCAGGATGCTTTTTTAGGACAAAAAAAAGGAAGGAGGCACATCACCCTGGGCAGAAATTGATTTTGGTGGTAGCTCCAGTAGGTCAGAAACTTTATGGTAGGTCTGTCTTTGAGCCCCCGGCAACTCCTCTTCTTTTGCTTGGAAAATGTTGCTCAGGTAGAAAACATGGAACTTGCTGCTTTTGTAGCCAGTGAAATGAATGAGTTGTGTTTGTAGGATTTCTCCCACTGCCCTTTGAGGCGGTGGTCATCCTCTGGAAGCTTTCTCACTCTGATCAATACTGTGGAAATGGGAAGACAGGAGCCCAGACCTGAGTTTCACTTTTAGCTGCTTAAAAGGCGGCAGCTGAATCCTGTCCCAAGTGATGTTGTGTGACAGGAACACAAGTCCTTTGCAATGAAACTAGTCAGCAGCCTTTGTAGCTGGTGTTTCTCATCTGATTCCTATTGCTGTACTTACAAACAAGAAGCAAGTCAGAAATAGGAGATTGTAAACACAACAATCACACAGTTGACATGAGATAGATCTCTGGGTCATCATAGGATGAAGTAGCAGAAGGTGAACAATTGTCCTACAGTTGTGTTGCATTTGGACCATCATCCAGCCCAGCAGATTTGAAAATGCCCTGTGAGAAGCTTTTCTAGCGGTGCTGCAGATCCAGCACCTTTGAAGCTGTCTCCTTTTCTTTTTCTCCAAGAGCCACAGGCATGAGTGGACATCAACAGCTTGAAATAAATTGGTAGCGGGTAGAACAGGAGAGGCAGATTTCTTCCAGTGTCTCAAATCACTTCTGTTAAAGTTATGGAATTTTGAATGCTCCTAGAGACTGCTTGAGATTTTACCCTTTAGGGTTGCATCTGAAAGACACCTATATAATGAGATGTTCTTGAAAAGGCAAACCCAATCAGATCTGTGTTTTGCAGGTACTGTCCTTATTTCACATGATAGCATAAAGAGCAGGGCTCTGAAGGGCTGCTATGCTGAATCAAGTCTAGAGGTTTCCAAAAGTGACATCTCTTGGCCTGGTCTCCAGTTTCCAGAAATATGGCAATCTTTCTCCATAAATTCAATGTAGCTTTAGGGGACTGGACAGGTCTGTCAAAGCAGTTCATAGAAGTCTTATCTAAATACAGAAGTGCTTCCATGACTTCTCTGGACAACTTGTTCCTGTGCCTCACCACCCTCACAGCAAAAAAATTCTCCCTGGTATCTAATCTAAATCTCCCTTCTTTCAGCTTAAAACCATTACCTCTTGTCCTGTCACTGCACTCCCTGATAAAGAGCTCCTCCCCAGCTGTCCTGCATGCTCCTTTTAAGTACTGGAAGGCTGCTATAAGGTCTTCCTGGAGCCTTCTCTTCTCTAGACTAAACTAGCTCGACTTTCTTGCTTTAATGTTTTTGTGTAAATCTCACCTGTTGCCCTTTTGTTTCTGCTGTCCCCTCAGCTTATGTGCTCCTCAGTCCAGAAAGCCCTGCTTGAGGAAGAGGACAGAGTGAAGAAGCTGCAGCAGAAAGTGGCGACGCTGGAGAAGCGCAACAAGCAGCTGCGAGATCGGGTGAAGAAAGTCAAGAGGTCTCTCCGGCAAGCCAGGAAAAACACCAGGCACATGGAGCAGATAAACCGAAAGCTCAGTGAGAAACTTTCCTCCGCAGGTGGTCAAATCCCCTATATTAACTCTTTGAAGCAGGAGAATTCCCATGCTACCTACCTGAAAGTATAATGCAAGAGTAGCAAGGCCAATGATAATGGCGAATTTTGCCTGCGTTAGACCAGGATCTGACCCTCACACCTTGTCTACACTGTGCTTCAAACCTTGCATGGAAAATGAATCTGAACTTGCTATAGACACCATGCTAGAGTGGCTGGGTGTTGGAGGTACAGCCTAAAGTCATGGCCGCACTGTCCTTGGTGGACATAGGGCCAGTCTGTAATCTGTGCTTCTCCATCCTCAGCCCGCTCCATCTCCATCATCAATTTTAGGTTGTCTTTGATGAAAGTGCCTTTTCAGCGAGCCCATTGCAGACGCTTGACACAGGAGATCTTGGAAAGATCTGATGCCAACTTACCCCCTCCAAATAGGTTGGGTAAGCAAGTCCAGGGGGGTACATGGAGACAGATCCTGTATGAAGATTGCAGGCCTGAATGCTTTTTGCTCCACCATAATCCCCAAGCTCTCAACCTCCCTTAAGCTTGACTAAAGTCTTCATCCAGTGTCAGAGCAAAGACAATGTCTGGGACACGGTCAGTTTGGGCCCCTCTTCAAAATGAAGTATAGACATGCTCAAATTGTCTTAAGACCATTGTTATATATATATATCTAAATATTATAAATAAAATATCTAATATTTTATCTTTTACCAGGAAGTACCCCAAGGGGCTCAGTAACTCCCTCAGGTGCCTTTATCATTGCCCAGCTAACAGGGTTGGAAACCGCATAATTTCCTGACTGTGTTTAGGACCTAATCCAGCACCTGCAGTCAGAAATGAATTTAGCCTGACTATTAGTGGGTGCTCGATGAGGCCAAGCAGACAATTTCAAATCCTGTTTTCAAGCAGGTTTAATTTAGAGTGTGGACAAGGCTTCAAGTTTTGTAATCACTGAGGTATAACAGAGGTTGCTGGGCAGCCTCACTTAGTTACACTTAGATACTGTAGAGACCATATCAATATCAACAGGGCATTAAAAATTAACGTAGTTTATATATGTATATATTTTTAAATCCTATAGAAAATATTTTTATTACACATTTGATATAGTCTAATTTCTTAAAATATGAAGTAAATGCCATTTCTTGATTATCTCATATAAAAAGTAGTCCATCATGTCCTTTATTAAATACTTACTAACTGACTTCTCAAGCAGCATAGGTTAAGACATCAGTATCTGTGGCTGATAACGCTTTCAGCTGTGTTGATGTACCAGAGCATGTCTTGGGGCTTGGTACTCAACAAACCTCCTTTATAACAGGGTGCAATTAGGATAGCAAGGCAGAAGAAGAGGGTTTGTATTTTTCTTCTCTTTAAAAAACAGTTTTTCTTATGCCAAGCATGAAGCCCAAGTGCTTTTTGACAGGGGCAGCAGGCCCTTGCCCAGGCTTGGGCAACCCTGACAATCTGCCAGGGCCAAGTCTGGTTTGTACAAGGCGTGCTGATCCAGATGATCTTTAAGGTAAAGGTAACGTCCTCAGAAATAACAGCGTGCAAACCATCAATCTGCGCCTAACTCTCTCTGAGCAGGTCACTGTGTGGTCTCCATGCTGTGTCTCAGCACTCAAAATTAGATTATATCCAGGCTATGGCCCTGATGGACCATGCTGTAATTATCCCTCTACTAGGAAAAGCCCATATCAGCTTTCAACCATGAACTTCAGTCCAAACTAAACTCAGAAGTTAAGCCTTGTGTTGGCTTCTAGGATGCTGCTATGTTTAATTACCTTACAGTTTTGCTCCTTTTGGAAATAGAACTTTTTTTTTTTTTCTTTTTCCCTCTTAAAATAATATTGGTGTTTCTTAAGATTCTGACTCCTCTACAGGCTCCACTGGTTTCAAAAGCTTTGCCTACCAAATCAGTACAATTTGAGTTGTTTTGTGCTGTAGTCAGCAATGCTGTTTCCTGGGAATTACTACAGACCTAAGGCTTCCCTAGAAGCCATCAAGAGATTTTAACTCCAAAACTGAAATTCGTAGGAAAGTAACTAATGCTTTTTGGTTTGTTTCTGGTTTCTAAACTGCTGTTTAAATATATGAACTGTTTTCCCTAATATAGGTATTGAAAGCTTGTGTTCTAATTTTTTGTTCATAAAAATCTTCCCTCTGGTATTAATTCATGTTTTAGAGATGTTTGTATAAAGCTGAGAAAGTATAGTTAATATAGTTGCACCTTTGCTATTACTAATTTTCCAAACACAGTATTGAAAATCTTTTCCGGCTGATATTTTTGTCTCTTGATAAAATATTTGAATTTCTTCCTATTGCCCCTTTCTTTAGCTTAAAAACAGAAGTAAACCATTTCATTCTCCTTGACAGCTTTGTGAGCAGTTTGTTACTTTGTGAAGAAAACAGACACAAAACCCCCAACTGCAAAATCCAAATGCAACCCAGAATGTCCCATGTGGGCATGAAACCAACAAAAGGTTGATTCCTTTTGAGCATTTTCCTTTTATTCCTTCTTCATTTTGGATCAGAGGCAGATCAGATCACAAGTTAACACTCTCAACAAGTAACAGGATGCCAAGCCCAAATAAAAATACTATTAAAGCGTTACCATTGATTGCCTGGCCCTGCTGGTGACAGATTCCAGAGAGTGGCCAGGGAGGCTGTAAACATGAGTGCAAAGAGGGATTTGGATTACGTCCATTCAGGTTGGTGTACATCACGTAGGGCCTGACACAGACACTGATTTTAGACCAACTCCCTATTTATTTCAGGGACCAGGTAATCTGGAAACCCACAAAAAGAGCAAAATGTCATGACTTTTTCCAAATTAGTATGAATAGCATGATTATGTTCCTCTTGAAGAGCTATGCAAGAGACACGGGTGCAGAAGTGCAGAGGAGATTGACATAGCTGGATGTGTTGGCAAGGGATATTGTAGAAATGCAAAAAAACATCATCGAAAAAGAAAATATAAACAAAAAAAATAAAGCTGAAGTGTTCAAATGAGGAAAGCAATTTGTTAGAGACAACACTAAATGTGGCAGCTTCTGAACTTCTCACCAAATGAGAAGTTCAAAAATGATTTACAGATTAATAACATCTGCTTTTGCAAACACATCAGGAGCTTGAAGGATGCCAGAATGTCTGCAGAGCCAGTGCTAGGGGTTCCCAGAGCAGATGGAGCCAGAACTGGAGGCAAGGAGGGGCTTTTTGGCACCTGTGTTAACAGTGGAGGAATTTAGGGATGCTCTCACAGACGAATAAGTTTTTTTGTGGTGGATCCAGACAGCGGCAAGAAAGGAAAGAGCAAAAAGAATAGTAAAATATTGCAAAGACAAATGAGTATGAACAGTAACAAAGAGTAGACTTAGCTGAATGATGCTGAGTGGTTGACAACACAAATAAGTGAAACGCAATATAGGTAATGTAAATGTGAATGGGGGAAAAGAAAAACAGTTCTGTCTTTTCACATGGAAAAAGGTGCTCTGAGCTGGCCTTAGTCAGCTAATATTGTATACAATTAGTGGTCAATTAGTCAATCAGTTGTATCAATGTAGTATCACGAAAATAGAGAAGTTATACCATATCATTTTATGCAAACATCGGCTCAACACTTAGCTGCAATCAGAAAGGTAGGTGAAGTGGTAGAAATTGTTAGGAATGGGCAAAGGATATGAATACAGCATTAAGCGTGAGGTATGCCCACTCTTGGGATGCAGAGTGTGGTTATTCCCCATCTCAAAAAATGTCTAGTAGGAAATGTACAGTGAGAGGCCACAAGGAAAATCCAAAAACTAGACAGTAGCACATGACAAGCAACCGTATTTGTGAGGACATTGTGCCGGAGAAAAGAGGGGAGAATGACAGAGGGAGGCAAGAGAGGAGAAATATTGGGATTGTCCTCTTCTCACCAGCACCACCATGTCTCTGTTCTGCTATCTCAGTCAGTGGTTAAACTTTAGCAAGGTTTGTGTGTTTCACTAGAACTAAAGTGGATATTTCAGATTTTCTGTAGTGTTTTTTTTTTTTTTTTAACGTGGATGCTTATGGAGCAAAGTGTATCAAATCAGTTGTATTATTTCCTCTTAAATCCCAAGCACCACCCTGATTTAACAACCCTACCTGGATAGCTCGGGAAAAACCATATAATAAAGCTTGATTTATGGAGTACAGACAATGTTAACAGCTTTCTTTGCTCCTTAGTGCCAAAAACATTGAGAAGAGGGTGACTTCCATATGTTTAAACAATACTTTAGGGAAATAACCATGTTATTCTGTTTGGGTTTTAGCAGAAGGGGGTTTTGGAACAGAAAAGTACATACATGTTTCAGAGCTGTATCAGTAAAGCCCATTTCTGATACACAAAACTACTTGACAATCTAGGTAATCTCTCATTAATGAGGCAAAGGAGCCCAATTTCATTTCTAAAAGTAAGAGAAAAAACATAAAGGGAAAAGTGTGAAAAGCAGATAAAACTGACAAGGTGAGTCATCCTTTCTTATAGTAAATCCAAATAATTGCAGGGAAATTTCATTTTCCTCCCTGTTTAACCCCAATTATTTTTCACTTAATCACAGAAATGTTGCTATTTCCCTCTATACCAGACTGCTTTGCATGTGAAATACTGCTTCCAGCATGTGTTTGAGTTAGATGTGTTCCTAATCCCCTTAAGCAAATACAGAGAGCAGGACAGCATAGCTCCAGGTAAAAAACCTGCACGGATGGCGGTGAACAAACCATCACTTCTGTGGTGAGAGTGACCCAGGCAACTCGATGCTGACCTGGAGACAGTGCTTCCAGGTAGCCACTTGGCCACATGGTGTTGAATAGAGGTGAGCTCAACCTATCACTGTCAACATCCAGAGCACACAAAGTGGCCTGGCTGCTTTTCTCCATTTCTAATTGCTCTTACAGGCTCTCAGGATCTTTTGTGCAAAGAAGGTAGTCAAAAGGAAACCCAAACCCACATGGTTTTGGAGGGCTCTCAGCTGCCAAAGTGCAGCCCATAGATCATAGTCTGGGAACAAATGCAACAAAATACCTCACCTTTCCACTGACAATGTTGAGTCCTTAAGGTGCTTAAAGTGCTCTCACCAGGGCTTTGCATGATCTCCTTCCACTCAAAGTCAAGCACAGGCTCCAAGACACATATAAATAATTCATACAGCAGTTCAGTGACAGGTCTGCATAAGAAAATCCAGGGATCCTTGACTTTTGGTCCCTGCTGCAGTTTCTAAAATTGCCTGCTGCTCAAGTGGGACAGGGAGGGGAGATCACAGCACATCAGTCAGAGGATGTAGCAATTTGCAGAGGAAAAATCGAAGCCATGGGCATTAGGTGCCAAAATTAGGGTTGCTTATTCACACAGGAACATACCTAGCAGAACCAAAGGAATGGAATAAATATATGCTTGGCCGGAGCAAAGCCCAGGGAGGTCCATTCTGCTTCTCAGCATCAAGAGCTCTTTCAGCAGCCTCCGAGTATTGGAAGTCTTTACACAGTTCCCACAGAGAACCCAGGTCATTCCCGGAGACATCATTTGGCACTTCTGACACCACAGTATGGCTGGCAGGAAAGAAACTGGGGAATCCTTCATGGTAGGAACCATGGGGACGTCATCCCTTTGCTGTGTCCATGCACAGAGAATAATGAGTGCTTATGCAGGTAAGTCATCACTTGCAGCATCTACCTCGGCATCTCTCCCAGTGCTCCTCATACAAACAGGGGCTCAAAACCCATTGCCTTTTCTCACTGTTTCTTTGCAGAGTAGACACACACTTTGGAGAACAGAGAGGACTTCTGACAATTCTTTTTTCCTATTCTGCTCTGTTTTCTGGAGTAGACAGGCCAAAATCCAAACCATAATTTTTACAGAACTCAGTCAAATCCTGTCTCTAAGTATCTGCCCTGTCATCTGTTGTTCCCCCCTGCCTATTCACACATTGCACAGGCTCCAAGGGAAATGTTTGCTTCTGCCAGGGCTTTGCTCAACTGAGTCAGTGCTGGAGCCCACACATTCAGGATTTTCCTCTCTTCCCACAACCTCCCTGGCAGCCCCAGACCTGCAGCTGTAAGCAAAGCTTTAAACTGCTGGTTGCTCAGTAAAGAAAATCTGCTCTGTGGGTATGACACCTCAGGGAGGAAAATGGCATCAGAAGCATTTCAATAGCTTCTTGCAAAGCAACAAAAGAGCTTGTGGGTCATCTCATGAATTCATAGAGTAGGAGGGGAGCAGCCTGACTTGAAAAGTATTTCAAATTATTCATAGAATCATAATCATAGAAGAGACCTTAAAAATCATCCAGTTCCACTGCACCAAGTTGCTGAAAGATTCAGCCAACCTGCTTTTTAACACCTCCAGGGATGGGGCTTCCACAACTTCTCTGAAGAACCAGTTCCAGTGCCTAATCACCCT
>WAAB01013756.1:0-15305 GCA_013389865.1 Piaya cayana
GATGATTCTATGATTCTATTATGTACCGTGAACAGGGAATTCAGTGTATCTGGTCTTGTTCTGACCTCATAGTTATTGAACAGAATGAATACTTTTCCTTTCTCTGAAGGCTTTGTAACAGCCTAATTACTAAAGAAATCTGTTCAGCTTTTCCATCTGCAGTAGAAACAGAGCTCTTAAATAGCTCGGGACTGGTGTACTCCAGTCCCCTTCAGGCCAAATAAGACCCATTTACTCACTAAAGAACTGCCTATGCTAGTCTGAAGACACCATTTCATTTTATAGAGTGGGATAAAAAATGACTGTATTTAGTAGTACAGGGGTCTATAAACAATCCAGGCATACATAGTCTGCCTCCAGTCACAGGCAAGAGGAGAGGTAGAGGCAGTCCGCTGTTAAGTATTCGAATTGACAGCAACCAGCTATGCAAGCACTACATATGTAGCTGATACAGCCGGTATTGTCTTCAGCCTGCTAAACAGGTCACCTAAGAAAATCCAGGTTTGCCTTGGAGGATAACAAGACACAGTTTCTGAGAAACTGGTTTTCTTTGTTTCTTTTTGTTTTGTTTTATATGAGAAATGCAAGCAAATTGCTTAAAATAAACATCCAACACCTACTCAAGATACTGTATACTTGTCTTAAGGCACATTAAAGGGTATAAGTGGGAGGTTTAGGAGTTGCCTGTCATACTCTGGTGTTTTCTCTGTCATTATCAGTTGTTCTTGCTCAAAATTTTTCAAGACCTAGCAAATTTTACATGTTATTATAAGCTGAAAAGAGTCAGGACTGGGTTTGGGTTTAGGCTTTCAAAAGCCAAACTGACTCCAAAACCCACATGAGAGTGAAGTCTCAGCATTCATTTTTCCTTAGGGCTTTTAAGATCTCTGTTAAAAATGAATTTTCAGCTCCTTGGAGAGAAAAGGTAAGAGTGAGAGAGATCAAGAAGACAGAGCTGTATATGGCCTGTGGTATCACATATGGACCTGAAAGCACTAAAGACCAGTAAATACCTCCTAAGTATATGAATAGCACAAGTGATTGTGGTGGAAGAGATTTCTCACATACGTTTGAGCTTACTACAGCAGGATAATAAAAAGGAATATACAAAGCAGCCACTGCCATACAGCTACCTATCAGAAGAGTCCAATAATCAGCCCTAACAAAGCGGACAACTATCACCTCTAAACATGAAAGACTTTATCCAAAGTTTGAAAGATGGAAAATCATACTTTTTGTTGTTGTTGTGCTATCACTGCTTTATAGCCCCACATCGTAGTTCTTATGTTTTCATTTTAACAACTTTTGCAGTACAGAAAGCAGCCTGTTTCCTCAGTTGAATTTGTTCTCATGATTGAAAGTGTATTTTCTATAGTTTCCTTTATCTCTTGGGAATATAAAACTATATAATTAACTTTGGTAATTAGAGTTAGAATATTGTAATAACTCTTTTCCCAGAACTGCATTTACCACAAAGATATTAATCTTTGGACCCTATTCTTACATGAGCCAATTAATACACTGATAGTATTGTGATGACCTGTAAACAGTCTTGAAAAACTAAGCCCCCAAACACCACGACCCCAAAGATTCATGAGCATCATTCTGGACATCAGGTTTTAATAATGGCAGACACTGCATTTGAAATTTTTATATGAATACTAATGACTTAAGGGAGAGTTTCAGTCCTCAATGGAGTAATGAGGGGAAGAACCTGGCAGTAAAGCATTTAACTTTATTACTTGCAGTCATTTCAACTTTATTACTTGCAGTCATATACTATTGAGGCTCTGCAGGCTTATGAGAGGCATTTTGATATGTTTTTGTACTCACTGCACCACCTCTTGTATTTCCACCTGAATAGCCCAGCTCTAACATCCATCTATTCCAACAGCAACCTTGCATCACAGCTGCAAACAAAGGCTGTTCAGAAAGCCAGTGGCAGAAGACAAGCTCCACTGACACTCTGGTGCCAACTAGGTTGTCATCCACGACTACAGAAGCAGCAAAGCAAATCCAGTACTGAGGAGTTTAGGAAGATTCTAAGAGGAACACAAAAATATGCTTGGGCAATTTGTTTCAAAATTTAAATTGGGCTGGAATTTTGAGCCAAACACATTAACAGCTTTACAAAAGTTGTCCTTAGAACATAAGCATTTTCTCCTATACCAGTATAACCCCACCCCACTGCCGGGGGCTGCAATGTCCCGACTCCAGCACCACAGGGGGTAAGGGGAAGGGAACAAGGCAGAAACTTTTATGTTGGAAAATAACTCCTAAAACTGCTTTAATGAAACACTAAAAACAAGAAGGAAAGATAATTATTAAAATAACAATAATAAAATGTATGCAAATACATACAAAATCAAAGTTGACCTCCCACAGTTAAGATCACATCACCAACAATGCTGCAGAGCTGGCATTGGGAAAGTCCCAGACTGGACTGAGTGGTGAATGGGAGATGGATTCAGGAACGCATGAACTGGTGTTGAAGACCAGAGAATGGAGATGAAATCCTTCAAAGATGTTGACCACAGAAGAAAAGATCTTTACTCTTGTGATCCCTCAACTTTATACTGAGTATTACACAAATTTATACTGAGTATAATATGTATGGAATGAAATACTTATCAGTTTTAAGTTACTTGTCCTGTCCAGTTCTCCATGTAGGTGTGACACGTTTTTGCCCTTTAATGTATGGCATTCCACCAACTTCAGCAACGGCTCTGTTTTTTATGGGAATAAGTATAAATGAGGGTCTATTTGAAGACTGTTTGTCCTATTACCTAGCAATAAATATGAACATCAAGCATTATCACTTCTAGAAGCATGCATTGCCTGATGAATCTGTTCTTCATAAAATACTGTGGCTTAAAAAGAGTTTAACTGAAATTTTAGAAGAAAGCTGGTTCTTTTTTAGCTCACATCAGAATATCTTTGCAAAATATTTTTATAAAAAAATACAGGCTCTGCCAGAATTCATAAGATTCAGAACAACCAGGTTTTAGACACATGTCCATTCTCAAAGACTTGTCAGCACAGTATGGGGCCATCAGAACCCAGATAATTTCCACACTCCCTATCTCAGATAATTTCCATAATCCCTGTCTCTCCCTATCTTTTTTGTCTGATCTTTTTATTTTCTTTTTTTCCAGAAGTATTCTCAGCCCGCCATAGAATCAAGCTCCTATAGTCAACATAGAAAAAGAAAAGTTGATTTCACTGCTTACTCAAGATTGGTATTTTCTACAACAAGTAAATTAATTAAAGCAATTTAAAAAAAAGAAACAAGGATGATTGAAATACCTGCAAGTTATGAAATGCAAATGAAGATGTGCTATAACTAGCATGGCTCACAGTTTATCGCGTTATGTAATGAGAATCTTCTACCTATTACCGTCCCAAACCACTCTTGTATTTGTTAAATATGTGAGAATTTTAAAAAAGGTAGAAAATTTTTCCTCAGAATAGAAATTTACAAACTTTTGTTTGAGTTTCATGAGGAAATTATATCCAGATTTTGAATAGGAAGTTTGAGAAATAGAAAAATAAAACCAATTTGAAGGTACCTTTAGTAGAAGTGGTTGAGATTTTATACGTATAATTAAATCAGTTTCAAATCTTCAGTATATTCTCAGAAAATAGGTCGTATTAATTTAAAAAAAAAGTTGGTTTAAATTTAAAACGTGGTTGAGATTGGTAGCTCACCCTTATTTGAACAACCTGTTCTTCATACTAAACCTTTTTTTAAAGAAGTATGACATTAGGGGCTCGGGGCTTCTTACAGAATCAGGAAAAAAAGCATTCTTTCTGAGGATGAACCAGTCAGAGATTGTGCCTGTCTGAGAGGAGAAAGCAAAAGAGAGGGCATGGATTCAGAGACTCAGTCCTGTCCTGGTACCAAAGCTGCTGTAGGGATATTAGAGGGGCCAGGACGGCATTGCAGGCTGCTGGATGAACCACTGTGTCATGGGCTGTTTTCACTTAGCACACTCCATTTTCTTCACTGGCAGCCAAGAGGAGACCGGGTTTTCCAACTCTTTGGCATAAGAAACACCATTAGAGAACCATGGCTGTTTTGTTACCCACTCTAAGAACATTTTACTACCTATTTTACTGGTATCTGGAGCCATGGTTGGTCTTCTACTTCTCATAAGACAGGTAATGAAAGGGATAGAACTCCACAGGACAAAGGTTCAAGTGTTGCTAACAAGAAATGTCCTGATGAAACATAATTTTTTTCCTAAAAAAAATTATATATACATATTTAGAAAGAAAATATTTTCCAGATTTTATGTTTCATTTCTGTATTTTAAGAAAGAAGTAGCATTATGTAACTTTTAATTGATTTTCTAAGCTACCTCCAACACTTAAAAAAATATACTAAGTACTCCAGAGAAGTAAAATGTTCCAACCTATTCAGTTTCCTCTCTATCAGTGTTTAATTTCCTTGGTTTTATTTGTGGGGTCTGAGAAACCAGAGGATATTCTCCCCATTAAATTAGTAGTGTCAATGTTGGTTTTCCAAAAGCCTGGATTAGCATGCCATTTACAAGAGAGGTATCCTTGCCAGTAGGTTAGATACTTATTTAAAGTTTCAAAATTTGAAAAGTGTTTCCATGTAAGTCAGCCCTGCCAGTGAAAGTTACAAATCCCTGATTTCCATGATCCCTTAACACTCATCTGCCAAAATATTTATCAAATCCAGTTGGGAAATGGTTGATATTTTCCCTGCTAGACATGTCTTCTGAATTTCATGTTGAACTGTGTTAAATAATCTGCTTATGTTTAGTGATATGTCATGCTGAAGTAATTATTCAGACTGTAAGAACAGTTGCATTTCAATGGTGTCAGTTTTAAGCATCTCTGACAACTCCCTCCCTAGATGTGTGTCATAAATGATTGCTTCTTTTAATATAGACTCTGGATTAAGCAAATGTGTTTCTATCTTTTTATTATAACGTTTGCCTTTTCAGTATGATGGAACAGATATCACAGAAAAAAACCCTAATCAGACTTATTTAAATACAAGTTTCTGGAAAAGAAAATTTACAGGGTATTTTGAAAGTGAAAATACTGAAAAAAAAATATTTCCACTAAATATACAGCTTTATTTTACCCCCTTAAAAATCCATTTTCTGAAAACAGTATAAAACCCATGTAAATTTAAAAGTACTCAGAAATTTAGTTATAGTCTCAGACATTTATTTTATTGCAAATGAAGACATTGATCCTGAAATTCCTCCCAATCTCAAGAAACGCTACCATACAGATGTTATTTCTGAAATCATTTGTGCTAAGCCTTATTCACCTATATATGGAAACTGCCCAGTAAGTACAAGGAAAAAATACCTGGAGTGGAGCCCTAAACTATTCAATTAAGCTATTCACATGCAAACACTATGAAATCCGATGTATTTCATTGTTAGCACAGGTTTCCATCAGGAACAAAGTGATCATAGAAACCACTTGAATGCATAGTCCTACCTGGACTTTATGTGATAAATTTTTCATAGGCAGTTCAGGTTAATTTGAACTGATTCTGAGAACCTTGATTTTCCACCTAAGTGATTATTCTAATGGGACAGAACAATTTCATGCAGTCTGAGCATCGTTGGAAACTACTAAATATGTCTTACACTATTGACATATTGACAGAACTGGCCAAAAATATGCACAATACAAGACAAGATCTACATTTATTTTTATTTTATTTTTTCCATCACAACTGCTTGAAGAACATGTTTAGAAAAATTATATCCTCTTCTCCACAGGAAGAACTACCATGAGTTGCTTCCATCAGTGTCATCAAGCAGCTACAGGGAACTTTCAGAATGTGAAGTGTTGGGACATGATACTCTACAAGCCATCCTTTTTTTTTTTTAATTAAATTTAATTCCACTGTAAAGTTCCTGGTAATCTCCAGTTATCATTGATAACAAGAGAATAAATGTTAGATAGAAGCATATTAGTGTTTCCAGAGCAACAGAGCAATAGTCAACTTCATTGTACCACCTGTGAAAAATCATTGTTTATAGTCCACATATTTTGGTAGCTTTTCAAAATATAATAATATTGTGCAGCTTGGGAGAACTATTTGTTCTCAGAGCATGTAACATTAAAAAAAATTCAAACCCAAACCAAACAGCAAAATAAAAAAGACCCTCACACACAACAATTGAGTTGTAATGGACAGTTTCAGAGACATGGAGTTACTTGACATTTAATATTCAGTTTAAAAGTGTGTTTCTTTCTTTGCATATGAAGTGTCTCTGGATGGTCAAAATATTGACTTTCTTTTTCAGGAGTACATTTAAATATTCTACTTCTGTTTGATAATAGTTCAGTTCCTGCAGGCAGCACTGTTATGTGCAAAGGCTGTGTCATGCTGTTACTGCAGTGGGCACAACCTGTAAGAGTTAGCAGCACGATACTGAAAAAGTTGTTATATAGAGTCTTCCAAAACTCTTTGCCACAATAATGTCAAACAAATTTAAGGTAGACAAAGTAAGAGTAAGAACTTCCAAGGTATTTCTTATGGAGAATCTGTAACTATTGTTAGTATCTTCACTCAGTCTTTAAAGTCATCTTCGGTAAAGCTGTACAGTAAGTAACTCACACTTACTCTCCATTTACATTTTTCCTAAAACCTCAGATTTCAATGTCAGTTGCTGCATCATGGGTAGTGAATTAATGAGAATTAATTGGAACTTCCAGGCAACTTCACTCTCTCTTCTCAAGATAAGAGGAAGAAAAGGAATAGGAAGGAAGTATATTAAAAAATATATGCTCAAAATAATGCAGAATTCACTCTGATACTATCCTGAAAAGCCTTAAACCCAAAGAGTGAGCAAAGAGCACAGCCCTCGGGTCTTTATACATGCAAAGTTTTCAGCCATGTCAAGGGAGTATTTGCAATTAATTACAGAAAACCACAACTGAAATTCTGCAGTAAAGCTATTACAAAGCCATGTCTATTTTGTTATACTGTTTTTAATTCTGAATAACCTGACCTGGGAAAGTCTTGATTTTGCAGAAGAGCTTTAGACAAATCCTTATACAAGCTAAATCATTTTTAAAAGCCTGTTCTGTAGACAAGTACTACATGTAGACAAGTAATGCACAAACTCCCTTCCAGTGCAGATATTGAAAGAAAACTGAATACTATCTAAATTATCCAAGGTTTCTTAGCATAGGAAAATTGACTATTTTTTTCAAGTCTTAAAGCAGTCATAATTTTTGCTGAGTATTACCTGGCACACTGGAGTCCCTTATAAATGCATAATTCAGACTAGCCACAAGGGAGCTTCATCAGGATGCTGGAAAATTACTGAAAGCCTTGCATAAAGGAAAGCCAGAGAGTTTGTCTGGTATGTACAGACCTGCAGCTCAGACTAGGAACTTGAGTGCTGCTGGTGGTCTTCTAAACACAGGTCTAGGGCAGTGTGCTATCAAACACTAAATTATCCCACTTTCTCCACCCTTTTCACCATAGCTGCACTGAAATGCAGGTTACGCTTACCTCTAGGAACACTATGATTGTAAATCAGTGCTATCATAACAACAAGGAACTATCATAAAAACAGGGAACTATTAAAGGCAAAACTAAACGCTCATAAAGGAGAATTCTTAGGACAATAAACTGAAGGAAGTATAAGTACTATGATACAGAAGTCAGCATATATCAGATGCTGAATCTGGACAGGCTTTCTCCATTGGAGATGTGCCTCAAGCCTATGTCTACTGCTATATGGGAGAGAAACTCTTGTATTTTCACAGCAATACAGCTGCCATAGACCGATCATGCAAACCCCAAAACTATGCATCTACATATTATTTCACTTGTGCTGATAGATGAGAAATAATTGCAAACAATGTCTTTTAGAGTGTGTTCACAGGAAGAATTTCCCCTGTGAGATCAGAAACATCTTAAAAGGAATAGTTTTTAAGCAGTGAGAAAACAGCTCAATAAGAAGCCTGGGGAGTGTTTTGGAAGGTAAATATTACAGACCACCTACCACATCAGCATCTCAAGCTGATGATACATGGAGTTCTTAACAAAACAATCAGAATTCTTATAGTCAGATTATTGGAAAATGCATGCAGAAGTAATGCAGGACTAATGAAAAACAAAGATGAAGCTGAGATAAGATAACTTTAAAAAAGGTGTCAAAGTGTTCGTAAGACAGAGAAAAATTAATCTGAACCACCTTGCACAGTGCAGATAAGTACTGAAGACACCTTTTTCCCTATGCTCCTCTAATGGACAATTGTTCTTCACTTAAAAGTTAAATATTAAATTGAGTAGTAACACAAAAAGATTTTCAATCCTAGTCCCAAACCTACCATCAATAAACTGTAGACATTCTTACTGCAATCAGTTTGCTTGGAAGTACCTCCTGGCATTATTTCAAGATCTTCAGGCAAAAGTTTACTTCACTGAGTTGTTCATATGGCAATGAAAATCATTTTTCTTGGTCTCTGCAGAGACCCCTTGGCATTGTTAAGTGAAATAAAATATGCTTGAGTTCATTTTTGATTAAAACAGTCAACTACTAAAAAAATAAATAAGATCAGTGATACACATATTGGCAGAGAAGTTAGTCCATGTTTACAAATGTAAAAAAGTAAGTTTTATAATAATGTTATTTTCTCTCATCATTCCTCAGACAAAAATTCTATGGTAGTAAGAAACAATATTTAAACACCATTTTAGAGACAGCTTTTTTGGATGTCCGTTGCAGAACTATTTCAGAAAGAAAAGTAAAACAATGGTTTATCAGCTATACATCTCTATTATTATGTATCTTCAATAATATTATTACCTTCATCATGTTAAATGAAGAGCTATGAAAGGCCTCAAAACAGAAAATGAATAAAGATATTATTGTTACTAATAAACATTAACTTCTTAATATTCTTATATTTAATAAGAATGCAAAAGAAGCAGCTGTGATGACAGTTACTGTTATGTATATTCAGATTACAGAAGACATAAGAATTTCTCCCTCCATAAATCTGCACAGACACACACGGAAGATATATACACACAGACACATACTTCCTTAATTTGAATTGTAACTTGAAAAAAAAAAAGTAGATGAGTCAGAATTCTTCATGACATATGAACTGCTAGATGTGGAGATATCTCTTAAAAATAAACCAGCATAGCTGATAAATCACTTCTACTGGGAACATCTAGTGAACATTTTGTTCTTGCAGGCTTAGTACTCCAGAAAGCATAAGTATCAGAAACAAAGTCTCCACTGGTCAATTTGAACACATTAATGTTATATTAAATTGATGGCATGGCAAGAAAATTATCATCATAGAGTTAAATTTGGGGAGCATTTTTAATGGTTTTGAATGTACTAAAATAAAAAGCATCACTTTTTCCCAAAATGATTTATATGTAGAAGCAAAGTGACAGTGTTAAACATTCCAGTGAAACAAACTAGAAAAATGTACAAATTAAATAATCAAATCCTCAGTTTATGAAATAGAATCTAGAAGATGTTATGAAGACTGGCATATTCTTCACCTATCTCACTCAAGATTCAACACAGACCTGGAAAAAGGCTATGCATGATGCTTCCTAAAATTCAAATATTTGAGGCATATTAAAGCATAATTTGAGGAATTAGTGATTGAAAAGTGCAATACCTGTAAGTCTGCAAACTCTAAAATAACAACAGGAGCAGAGCAAGGGTTTCCTTATAAGGTTTGTGATGACAAATATGTTCATACACACTACCTTACTTTAGGCAGCAAGTAATTTACTATTCAGATAAGAAGCTATAGATTTGAGTTTATTCAGACAAGGGAAACTGGTGGTTATATTGTTCTCTGGTTTAGGTCTACTTCTCTTCCTGCAATGGCTTCAGCTTTGCAATATTTTGCCTTTGACAATTGTCAGGTTGCACATGCCACTTCTTTAGACAATGCAGATGAGATGGTTTATTTTTCCAGATGAAATTCAGTTATTCTAAAAAGTAGACTGTTGCAATCAGGAGGAAATATAATGCAGGGAGGAAAGTTGATAATTTTGTCTTTTTTCTTTTCTTTATTCTCCCTTTTTTTACCTTACAAAGTAAAAGCAACTCAGACTGAAATCACCAACCTATGAGCTCATAAGGAATGTTATGAATATTGCAAACTAAGATACAGTTGCTACAAGCAGTGAATAGCCTTTATTGTACTGTTCTCAATAATGGTTGTAAGAAGATGTATAAATACTTGCAGTAACTTTGGTCTTCTAGTTTGCAGAATAATCATCCTAAATGCATAGATGTAGCCACAATGCACATTAAGCTACTGGAAGCTGTTAAACATTATCGGTTTTGGTATTGCTTTCATGCCTTCATTACTTTTCTCTTGTTTGGGAAGACACATACTTCTGAAAAATCCTAATCTCATACTTTTCAAGATTGTTCATAGTCACAACAGGACTTCTTTGTCCTTACAATGTACTTCATAAATATGCATCAACCAAAGCAATAAAACTACTTCTATATTATATATAGACTTATTTTCACTGTGTTACTCTCATAAATAAAGCTTCACTTAACAAATCTTCTGAAACAAGAGCTTCAATGTTAATTGCAACACCGCATGCAGAACAGTAGAGAGAGGAAGGGAGGAAAATTAAAACGGAAGTCTAACATGACAAACTATTCTGTGCAGTCCTGTAATGAATCCTGACCTTAATTTCTTTGAAAAATTTAATGACAGCACAAGACTGGATATAAATATTTTACAATACTGTAAATCTGAACTTCAAAACAAATTACTTTTCCAGAATATCTTGAAATATGTTTTTCAGTTAGGAATTAACATCAAACTTTGGGTAATAACCCAGAAAAAAAACAACCTGTTTTGCACCCAGGACACACACAAAACACTGGATCCCCTATTTGTGTGAATACATTCTGGTATCCCTCTTCAGCAAAGGGAGAAGTCTCAACCCCAGTCCTTCCAGGGCATGGTTTAAAAATTCAGGCCCAAATCTCAGGAAATAAATTACCATAAGCTTTTATTTGTTCATCACACACTGTAGTTGTTATATACTACACTTCAGTATGCTTGTTTGGGCAAAGATGAGTTTCAGAATTAGGAGAGACTTTGAGGAGGTTGCAGTACTCTTTCAGTTTTGTATAACTTCAAGAAGCCATTGCTTTTTTCAAATCAATACATCTAATGGTTCATGAGTGTGCTTTCTAACTCATTTAAGTAGAAGTTAACATTGTTTGACTCCATATAAAGCACAACTTAAATGGGAGATGCACCAGAAATTCATCTTTGAGGCTTCCAGACTGGTGCTTCTGTTGAGCCTTCATGGCTGCTTACATTGGCTGGATCACCTCCCCCCCTCAATTCCTGTTTCACCCAAATGCAGAGGTGGAGGGCAAAAAAGGGAACTTAGGTTCATAACCTGCAGAGAATTGCAGAGTAATGCAGAATTTTGCCCTTATCTATTATTAAAAAATCATTTATCAATGAGACTGGAAATAAATCCAAGATATATGAATGTATTCACTCCAAATAGAGAGGTAAGTTCTGTTAACTTCTGCAGGAAGGTGGCATGAGAAAGTAAGGTGATTCCTCTGGTTTACTCACTGCAGGTAACTTAATGTAAGTAGGAGATCGCAGGAATTGTCATTACTAATTATCTTTCTGCTGAGTGGAAAGCCTCAGCTAGAAAAAAACCCTCACAATAATCTGAAATGGAAATTTCATTTCAGGGCTTTTATTCTCCAGTGAACCTAAGTAAATCTGAGCGTGTTTGTTCGTGCATGTTGCATGATGGAAGGGCTCACCATTTCTCAAGTAGAAGATAACTTGTGCCATACTTAATAGCTTGAAATGTCTGCAAAGTGTCATGCTTAACAAAATCATGATCACACAAGAGGCAGAAGACTTGCAGAAAACATTTTATTATGTACAGGTCTCTAGAGTAATTTTTTTCCTGGGATCTGGGTAGTGATTTTATAACAATATTTACCTATAAAATACATTCCTGATGATTAAGAAACTTGATGTGATTTCCGCATAAGACCAAACTCCATATTGTTATGAGATGGTAGGGCCAGAATCCAGTTGATTTGTTTACATTGCTTCTCTTTTCAACAAGGAGAAAAAAAACATTCTCTTTGAATATGTACATTTCAGTACAATTAATTCAGCTTCTTTTGAGGCTTAGCACAGGTGGAATAGATTTGATGATATTCTTTATAAGTACACTTTATCATTTTATTCATCCTTTTCGTATACTGATAATGGTTTCTACAAATCAAATGTTTTAATCAAATTCTTTGTCTATTGTTACATAGTTAGGAGACTAATACGTATTGGTTTTCATTTCTTTTTTCTGGTAGTGTATGTTTTATTGTTGAAAGTGCATTGTCTAATTGTTTTTTTTTCCAAAGATTTATGCAAGACAGGAAATAACATTATCTCCAAACTACACCTGACAAAGCCTAGTTACTCATCTCCTGTTAATGTTGTATGTTCCCAAGCGATTTTTGGCACTTTCCCCTTGTGAAAAAGTGATTAAAAAGAACAAATCACATTGAGGAAGCCTTGAGCCTTCCTTTGGAGTTAAAAATATATGCCAAGGTTGCTTAATCTCACAAAAAGATTTTCTTTTGTCTTCCTTACTCAGAACAGTGTTTAAAGCACATCCCCCTACCAACACTAACTGAACTTATAGGTTTAAAAAAATAATTAAAATTCTTATCAAGCTAACAAGTTCAAAAAAGCACCTACAAATGTGCTCGAACTCATAATCAAGCAAAACAAAACAAAATCCTGCTGCCTGCAAGTTGCAGCTCACCTTTGTTACTTGGACTACTGAAGCCTCTTGTGAGAAAAGAATCTCAACAACGTAGCTCCAGGTAAAGCACAAAATTAAGATTTGTCTGTGATTACAGGTTTACTGTACAAAGCTGAAATCCCATTAAATTTGTCGTTGATACTATCTCATATATGTTGGAAGCAAACGGGCAGTTTTATACTTAATAAACTGAATAACTAATGGAAATTGTTCCTCCTATGCTTCTAAGGCTGACTTTGTGATTCTTGCAGAAATAAGGTAAGTGGTTTTGTTTAGAGTTCCTTATGGCTATTCTTCCTCACAGCCTATTTTTAATGGGTTTTGAGATGAATAAATAATGTGCAAAAGCTTTAAAAGTTGTCACATCATCACAAGTGGTATTCACAATAGGAAATATATTTAACTCCTCTAGGATATTTTGGAAAGAAATAGATTGGTGGAGTTCAAGTAAAATAATCTTCTCACCAGCAGAGTATATTCCAGTCTAAAAGGAGGTGATATGGAAAAGGCATAACTCAAAACCACCTTTTGCTGCTTAGGAAGGAATTGAATCACCTAGAAGAATTGTAGTGATCTAAGACTTTCCATCTGTTTTTGCACTAGCTGACAAATGTTTTGATGTTTCTAGTCTAGATTTAGTTTAGCTGAAAAAGTTAACCAAGTTTCCACCTAGTTGCACATCTATATGTAAGTATCAATCATTCAAGTCTGAACTAAATACTGCAAATTCCCTTTTGAAAATCATGAACCCACAGTACAAGGAAATCGGAAAAACCTGAAGGGCAGGCTATGAGTTACTTGGTGCATATCTGAAATGTACTTGCTTAATTTCTTTTTATAACGTGAAATATTGAGAACACTTTTTTAAAAAAAAAATTCAAGTGTTAATAGTACCAGAAGTTGTGACTTCACAAAAATACTATCCAGCTCATAATACAATCATGAGAAGTGACAGCAGAGAAACTGTAAATGTTAGTGCTCGAAACACAAAAAAAGTTGGGAAGTGCATGGCTTCAAAAGCAAGCAACATTCTAGGGAGTTGTATTCTTAATGCTGTAGGGAAGCAAAGCAACAAAACAAATTCTGACCAGCTTTCTTTTACAATGTTATCTTTTGAAGCAGAATTTTCTCCATTAAATATATTATGATTGATAAAATGAATAAAAAATATTCCAAAACAAAATAACAATAACAAAAATAACTGCATTCCTAGAGGATTTCAATGATGCCACTTAGTGGACAAAATCATTCTTCAACTGTTCCAATGTATTTACAATATAAAGTTTAAAAATTCTGGTTAAATGAAATTCTTTACAGTATCCATAAACCAAAAAGATGAACATATACACATATAGAAGAAGGGTAAAGCTTGTGAACTGAAGCCAGGCTGAAACAACATTTCAAAGAATGAGGCATAGAAAGCCATCTCCTATGTCTTCACAAAAAGAAATAGCACAGAAACTAGATCTCCATCCTGATCTCACTGTAAAAACTGATTTAACAAGTGATCAGCAGGTTTTATGTTTCACTACAACATCATCATCCTAGTTATTATTATTATTCATGGCATGTTATCCTTTGCTACAGTAGCCTATAAAGCCTTGTGGTAAGCAGTTTAATGGAAAAGTTCTGTAAAACCAACAGATTGTCTGGCACAAAAAGTATTACGCTTTAAAAGAACAGTCACAAATGAGTGTTGAGCTTTATTGAATAGTTTACTAAAGATTAATTGCTAATTAATAAATACATGTGCTTTGGTGATCAGGAAGGAAGAATTAGCCTGACCAATCTGATCTTTATGTAGAAGTTACACAGGCAATAAGATTTTATTATCTTCTAAAGACGTTTAACCTTTATGTATTTAATGATAATGCTTTGAAATAAATAGTCAATTATTAATGCATTGAACAAGCCCCATAAAAATGTTCACAAAGATTAAATCATATGACATCAATACAGATATGACACAGATAGAACGTGTCTAACAGAAAGATAATAAAATGTTAGCAGAGCATTTAACTTTTTCCTGTATGTTTCACTATTAGCAGAACAAACAAGTGCACTTAAAAGGTCTGGAGTTTTTTGCTATAATATATGCAGATGAGATCTGATAAAGTACATTCAGACTATCCTTATCCCAGAGTTAGTCTCCTAAGTCAGAAAAATTATACTGGGTTGTAATATATATGATAGTACTCCCTAAGGTGCTGATGGAAGATCAAAAGAGTTTTGCTTTTTTTTTTTTTTTTNTGTATGTTTCACTATTAGCAGAACAAACAAGTGCACTTAAAAGGTCTGGAGTTTTTTGCTATAATATATGCAGATGAGATCTGATAAAGTACATTCAGACTATCCTTATCCCAGAGTTAGTCTCCTAAGTCAGAAAAATTATACTGGGTTGTAATATATATGATAGTACTCCCTAAGGTGCTGATGGAAGATCAAAAGAGTTTTGCTTTTTTTTTTTTTTTTT